>BQNB010020916.1:0-64894 GCA_026074375.1 Tanacetum coccineum | reverse complement strand
GGTTTGAGCATAGGCACTTTTGATGCAGCCACCATATGTGCTGAGTCTTGATCCATCTCTTTGTAACAAACATACCTTGAATGTACAAGCAGTTTCTTCTTAACAAAGTTTCTCAAAGCAACAAGTTATGATACCACTTGTTGATCCCATTTGAATAGATCTTGAATTCCTTAGCTTGTGTAAGGTTTAGTTATGCAAGATAAATCCTACATAACTGTTGGGAATTATATTGAGTTGATGTGACAAAACTAAAGACAAGGGACTAAATCGTACAAAGTGATATTCTACAAGCTGGTGGAAGAACTTGATAGAAGATAATATCAAAAGAATAGGAGATTTAGTTTGTCTAGTAGTTATCTTCTTTAATAAGTCTTGTAAACCCTCTATATAAAGGGTATTAGCATATTAGGTTTTACACATCAGTATTCACAATGTAAACCTAAAGGTGTGTGTGTGTTCTAGGCGTCAAGTCTTTGTTAAGACGCCTAGGTTTAGTGAGTTAGTGTAGTCTTATATATCCTGATCAAATACAATGAAGGCTACAATGTTTAGTAGAAAAACCTTGTTTGGTAATATTATGTTTCTATTATTTCCGCTGCGTGTTTAAAATTATCTGTAAAACTAATCCTAGATGGGCTAAACGATTTTCAACAAAACTGCTGCCAGCAAACCGCTCCTACCAAACCGCTGCCAAAATATTGCTAAACCGCTGTATGAGTTTAGGGACCACAGTCAAACCGCTGTCAGTACTATTTTCTTTTCTTGCTATGTTTTCGACTACCAAACAAAACAGTGGTACAACCTTATGCCAAACCGCTATTAAGCATCCAAAAACTTAAAAATAAGTTTCGAAAATAAGCTATTGTAGCAACATAAGCCGGCTGATAAGCACTAAACACCAACAACAACACAGAATCTGCTATAGCCCTCAAATAAGCTTATAACAAGCTCGAAATAAGCTGTGACCATGAATAGACCAGATCTGCCATTTTGGTAAGTTTTGAAAGATAAAGTGACCCAAGAAAAACTAATCAAAAAAAGACAAGATCTGAATTGTTATAACAACAGAATCATGTAGCAACACCAAACAACTATTCTGAGGCTTTTACTTAGAAATAAGCACACAAAAATGAGCTGAATAAGCTTGTATAAAAGCTGTAAACACGAAGACAATAACAAAATACAAAAGTGATAGATTTGAGACATAAAAAACGACTCAGATTTAAGACACAATCGAGACCAACCGGACCATAAAAAATAAGCAGACTCAAGAATGAAACCTGGCTCTGATACCAATTGACAGTTTTAAAGAATCATAGATCCGGTGGTCGGGGAGACTCAAACCATGTAATAGTCATGTTAGTGAGAGAGAGTAGAGAGAGAAACAAATGTGTGTATAATGTAATGGAAAATGTGATGGTTACAAGAGTCTTAACCCCTCCATGGAAGCCTTGGAGGGGTATATATAGCCCATAGGCCTCACAACTATACAATAATGCCTATTCTAGTCCCTGTGTATGGAACTATATTAAACTATGGTAATTCCGTAATGTCGTCACATAAAATGAAATCCTAACAGCAACAAACTTTTTATTCTTCATTCGAATCATGTCATCCATTAGTAAATCAATAAACTTTTCACGACTACTTAAATCAACACTAAATCTTTGTTCAAGAATTTTGACTCGTTCCTTATATCTTTTAAGCTCAAAGGTTAAGGATTCATAGCCTTATCCTAATTAGTTGCATGATTAGACATTTGTTTAAACATAGATAATATCATAGAACTTTGTTGTGCAGAAGTATTAGTATTTTGAACAATCGCCCATTGCGTTTCTTCCAGATATTAAGAATAGGGAATGATATTACTATCACTTGTTATCTCATCATCTGGATAATCGACAATAGGTGATAGTTCAGAATACTGAAACTCATGCACACTTTGATTCGTCATATCATTTTGAGAAGTGTCAGAATATGGTTCCTCAGAAATAACATCTGAATTACAACTTGAGAGATTGGCCATAAGAACTGCTTTGGCTAAAGAGATATCATCACAGTCGGAATCATAAGCATATAGATCATCAGTTTGGAAAGCCGCATTGTGTGTGATTGTCTGAGCAACTTGACCATCTGCAACTTTAGGATCTACGAGAAATGCTAACTACTCCTCATCCAATTCTTTACCCTCAGCTTGTGCTTGAATAAGCAAGACCTTTTCCTTAAACCATGTTGCATCCCTTCTTCTCTTTGGCTGAGTACACTATCTAGCCATATGCCCTTCACCTTGATAATTATAACACTTGATAACCTTTACTTGACCTAATGTATTTCCCCTTGAACCTAAAGCATTACCTTGTGAACCTGAACCGATAACATTCTGACCTTGTCTTCTTTGAACTTGCTAAACGGTGACTCTACCATCTTGAACAGTGGCTTGATTTCTCGCATTGGAAGAAGATCTGAGTTGATTGTTGGTTGAGGGATAACGTGGTGTAAACACAGCTGACAAGAATGCCATTGCTTTATTCATACATGCAATTAGATCACCACCAGGAAGGAATGTTGTAACAGCAAGACCTGAGTCTATTTGGGGAAACTCAGCTTGAGGTTGTTGTAGAATTATTGAAGGTAGATATGCATTTTGAGTAACAAAGGGTTGAGTATGGCTAAGGTTAGTTGGATATGTAGTTGGGTATTGTTGTGGATGATGAGGTGCTCCATAAAGGTTTGACTGTAATGATGAAGAGTACACATGTTGAGTAGGAGGTAAAAACTATTGTGGATACTGAGTGGTAAACTAAGAATGATAGTTGTTAAAGTAGGATGGTTGTTGATGATAGTTGGAAACTAAGGCAAGTGCATCTGGAAATCTTTCATGCATTAAGCGAGTCTCATTAGCATGTACCTCATGTTGTTTAAGATATGCATATAGTTGATCATAGTTCGACGTATGCAAATCTCTAGCTAACTTAACATCAGTAACAAATTTACCCTATTCTGGTGGAAGGCTATTCAAAAACTTAGTATTCACTTGAACTGGTTGCATGGTCATTTGAATGATGTTCATGTCTTTTTTTGGGTAAAGGGTTTCCTTGGTAAAATGTATTACTCCAAAAAGATGTTTATGTACAAAAGTTGTAGGTGAAGCCCTACAACCCAGCCTGTTACATAGGCACTAACAAGCAACAAAATTAGCTACTAACAAAGCCACTACATAAGAATGACAAGCCACTCTTATGAAAAAACAAGGAAATAAAAACAACTATTTCATATGACTACTATTTAAACGAATATCATAACCAGGCATATCAAAAACATGAGCCTCGTATCCATCATAACAATCCAAATCATCTTCTTCTAAAGAGAAACCACCACCCATACCAGATGTATATTCCTCATTTGGAAAATACACTTCATCCTCATCAGATTCCTCCTCGAAGTCCGACGTAGATCTAAGGTTACTCTTTGATGCTTCCTTTGCCGCTTTAACCTTGGACCACAAGCTGTCTTTTTCACACTCAACTATAGCTTCCTCCGTACCTAAACTAGGGTTTTGGACACCCCCATCATTCTGAGCCGACCCCGCATCATTTGTAGGAAACGGATCCCCACATTCAGCCCCCTCCTTTGAATTTAACACCGAAAAAGCATTAGATATTGGAGTACTTTTATTACCACACGCATGTGATGAAGAAGCCTTCACATCAGCCGGTTTCTTCTTATCTTGCTTATCATTAGCCTTCTTATTAATTGGTCTATAAAATGTTGATTTAGGCTTATGAAATCGCAAACCCACAATCGGATTTTTGGGTTGTTGGTTAACAACCTTTTTCCCTTTGTTTTTCCTACTCACCACCTCGGTAAAACCATCATTGTTTTGTGCCGAATTATCAACATTATCATCCATAACAATTACCTTATTAGGATACCTTTCAGAATTATGTCCAAATATTTTGCAATCCAAACAATGTGGTGGCTTTCATTCATATTCCACACGGATCACTTCACTAATATAACCACTCCCATCATCCTCATCATCCGGAATGACCATCTTAACCTCTTTCTTTAAATCTAAATTAACATCAATCTTAATAAGAGCACGCGCAAAGCTGATCCGACCCCATGAGTCTACACACATAGAGCTTGTAAATGCGTCCAACATAATTGGTTTCCCAATTTGTGTAGCAATCAAGCTCAGCCCGTCCTCCGAATATGCAACCACAAGAACATTGTACAATTTTACCCAAACTGGCACCTTGGTTACCACACCAAGTTTTAACGAAATATTAGGTGTCCACTTAGTAAAACAAAAACACCCCATTATCTGTCTTCATAAAGCTTCGACAAACCAAATTTAGCCCATGTATTATTAACATAATTTTAAACAAGTTGGAATGCCAAACTTTTACCAACAAAATACCCGACAAGAGTATTCGCATACCTTGACATCACTCTTTCCTTGGCTGCCTTAGGGAGCACCGTATCATGGGTCGACACTGCTCCTCACAAATAAGTGTTCTAAAGTTAAATTTTTTAGGCAACACGGGAGCGTCTTTACTAACAGATTCTGAGTTGAACATGCTAGCGAACAAAAGCCCAACAGCCTTTGAACTCCCATTCTTAGTTATATCTTTTGGCTGAGTGTTAGATACCCCAACACCATCTTGCAATTTTGGACTGTCTGTACAAGACGTACCAGGAATACCACCAATTCCTTTTTCAATATTGTTTTTAAAACCCACATTAGCAGCAGGAACTTCTCTAACCATGTTAGAAACGTCATCCTTAGCTTGATTCGTCTCGAGAATAGATTTAAGGGGATTTCCACCTACATATACATGGGCATTAGCATGTCCCATAGCTGTTGTATCCAACGCAGAATCACCAGCATTAGTAGCAAGTGGATTACCTCTAACAGCCTTCCTCCCAATAAACTTTCCATCAATATTAACAATTTTGGCAGCCAAATCCACCTTATTCTTATCCTTTACCCTCGAATTGCTATCAAGAAACCCTCTATCCATTAGTAAAACCCACAAACACAAATACAACAGCAACCCCCGCAAATGGCAGTAACAGACAAAAAACCTTAAAAGTTAGGGTTTCCAAATCAATCTAAAACAACGACCTAACCTGCTTCCATAATTAGATAAATGAATAGATTAAGATGAGCCCCAGAAACGCCACAAACCAGCAAGCAAAGAACAAACCCTAGATGGGGATCGACTCCGGCAAAAGAAACCTTAATTTTATATAACCTAAATTGATAACCTTAATAATAATGATTACACAACCTGAATCAATAAAAACACAGTTAGTCCAACCACCCTAAGATCAAAGCTTGTCTGATCAAATCAAGGACGATTGTATTAGGGTTTACAGCCGCTAATACAAACAACCCTAATTATCCTAAACAAGAAACGATCCAAGATGATAGAAAGAACCACGAATTAGATGATTGAGAAAGATGAATCACGATCATAAGAGTACCAATCAGGCAGAAAATCGAATAGAAAATGGAAGAGTTTTTTCGCCCATAGTTGGAGAGTGTTTCACCTTTCACGTAAGAAAACTTATTAAACCCGTCATACAGCTTACACTTACGTTCTTGCTTTGATAATGATGTGCCTTGCATAAGAAACTTAACTCTATCCCATATGTCTTTGGCAACTTTGTGATGATTAACGAGAGCATAGACATCCGGTGGAAGACCTTGAAGAACAATGTTGGTAGCCTTGAGATCACAATCAGCTTGAAGGTTTTCTTTATCGAATAATTCTTCATATGTCTTGGGTCTAACAGTGCCATTCTCTAGTGCCACAGTAGGCTAGGCAAGGGGACCGTTTTTAACTGAGTTAAGTATTATCCGTCCATTATCCTTACCTTGAATGTAGAGTTCCATATGACTTTTCCAAGACTCATACTGTGGTTTATCGAGCATAGGTGGATGGTTGTCAGCACCGACAACAATCATAAATTCAGTTAAGGTAGACATCTTGAAGTGATTGTAGAAAGATAAGAACTTGATCGAACAGTGATGAAGGAGGATTATGTTAAAGAGTTGTTGTTGAAGGTGATTAAGATTATTGTTCCATGGGATTTACAAATCTTTACTAAAACTGAGAAATCCAAGTATTTCACGGGATTTTACAAAGTAAGACAAACCGTAAAAAAAATAAAATCTTTTTGGATTAATGTAATATTTCTCAAGGAATATGGCACCGTAATGTTTCTTAAGGAATATGTCACTGTAATGTTTCTTAAGGAATATGTCACTGTAATGTTTCTCAAGGAATACGTCACTGTAATGTTTCTCAAGGAATATGACAATGTAATGTTTCGCTTGGTTAATGAAAATTAGATAGAATTTCGTTTTTGTCACACCACGTCAACGGCGAAAACACGGGAATACGACATAATGATTCACATTGCACAAGATACAAGATCATACCGTACATTGTTTGCAAAAGTTTATTTACAAAAGTTTACAAATTTCGCGACCTTGGAAAAAGTCAAACAGATGTCCTTCAATAAATCTCCCAAATGTACTCATCTTTGATTCCTAATACTTCACATTTACCTTTGTTAATCACACACCTGAAAATGATACTCGAAAACGTCAACAATAATGTTGGTGAACTCGTAGGTTTGACTCAAAACCCAGTCGTTGTGCCAATATCTCAAACAGTTAGACAATTGTGCTATACGACAGTGAATATATGTAGATCAATCACAAACCCATGACATAGCATCCCCGCTAATCATGTACCAAGACCTAGCATCCCCGCTAGTCTTATCACCAGCGTGTACCAATGCTCTTGGGGTCATAACCCCGAATGACATACCGCACCTAAAGCCTACCAGCTGGAGCTAAATTTAGGGTGAATAACCATACATAAAGATCATACAGCATATCGTACCAACACATATCATTCACATAGCAATCATAAACACATCAATTGTCCCAAAAACAAAACCACATTTCACACAGTTCATAAAACAGTTCAAAACACATTTGAGTATCATTTTCCCCTAACGGAAAAGATTTAAAAAGTGGGGCTATGAGGACTCACCTCAATAGATGATAATAACCGCACAGATAATCTCTGCACAACGAATCAAACAATCTCTACTCAACGCACCAAATAGCCTCTACAACGCACAACGGTACCCGGCCACGACCTAACATTAATTTCACCTAATTAACATTTATTATACAATATTGCCTTATTGTGTAAGCGTTCATCTTTACTCACACAAAATCCTCATTCCTTTTATAAAAACCTTTATTCCCATTACAAAATCTCTTATTCCCATTACAAAATCTCTTATTCCCATTACAAACGTTTTGGTATTATGGTTGTGTGGTACTTAAGTAAATCAACTCAATGCACTTGGGCTAAGTGCGACATCGACACCGAATACTCAAAACATATCCAACAACCAAAACAAAACAACTGACCAAACGATCCAAGAGGATTTGACGAGAAGTAAGTAGGAGTTCAAAAATCGAAAATAAATAAATTAACATCTCCATAATTGATACGATATATATATATATATATATATATATTGGTAAAGGGTTTCTTCGGTAAATGTATTACACCAAAAAACGTTGAAGTACAAAAGGATAAGGGTGATGTCCCTTATCTCAGTCCAAAAAATGGACACATACAAGCACCTATGTGCTACTGACCTAACGCCCGACATAAGAAAGACACACCAATCTTATGACTACAAAAGAAAGTAAAAAATATACTTCATACTACAACTTTGAATTCGAATAACATATTGATCAAAAAGACCAACTATTGCTCCAATAATCAAGAACTTAAACCTTATATCCACCATAGAACTTCCATCGTCTTCATGCCACCATATTAGACGAACAACATAGGTACCAAGATGTATGCCATCAAAAGACATAACAGCTGACACCGGTACATAATGCAACAATAACATCAATGACCTATCTTCAAAAGACAATAACCGTATACACAAATGCCTCACATTGCAGCGTGTACCCCAAATTCCAAAGAAGACATACAGTCTCCTTGCACTAGTAGCATGGCACTATCATGCTTCTACTAACAACCAAGCTAATAAGGATCGATATAATTAAGAAGAACCCTACATATTAAGGTTTCAAAAAGCCCTAACAATCAGGTCACACGTCAGCTTTTGATCAATCCCCCAATCTAGTGCAGCAACTATTATTATGATTCAAGAACATTTGAATAGTAATAACCTTGATATGAATGTAGCCCAACACAACACGGATCAGATAATATAGAATCTAGGGTTTTTGAACAAGAATACCCTAACAAACTTGAACTTCCAACTCTTTAACCCCACGAACAGTGATAAACAAACCGCTTACCTGATCAAAAATTATAAAACCCTAAAAATTAGGGTTTACTTCCATCGGACTTCTTCCAGTAGCCAACGATCTATAATATAAACCAAACCCTAACGATAGGAAGTGGTCATTTCGTTAAGAATAGGCAGATCAGGCAAACGATCTAAAAGATAACCCAAGCCCTAATAAGGGATTAGTATGTCATTATAAATTAGTAGATCAATCATCAAACAACCCAGCAGTAGATAAATCTATGAAAGCACCAAATCGATTACAAGAACCACACAAAAGACGAACCTTAAAAAGTTCATAACCAAAAAGCCCACATTTAAAAACCTATGATACGTAATCAACACAAACCCTAGATAAGATACCATCAATAGTGATGATTAGATCAATATCAAGAGTAACAATCAAGAGTTAGGACGAAACAAATAAGGATTTAGGGTTTAGAAAACGTATAGCAAGATAAATCAATGATAAACAACCATACACATCACACCAATCAGACTCTTGGAAATAAACGTTAATCCAACAACCCTAAAAGGATTGGAAGAGATTAAACGTATGGAATGGAGATTCAGTCCGATTGGAATGATGTATATGGTGGCCAGAAATCGCCCCAAGAGGAGAGAGTTTTTTCAAACTGTGTCTTTATATATATATATATATATATATAAGTATATAACACTTTAAATAAAATAATAATATTTTATTATTACTTTCGTCTTTTTATCGGGCTAAAAGGGGCAATATAAATCTCGACATCTTAGAACGTCCATGTTCAATCGTTTAACCTTAACACTAATCGTTTACAAAAGTCGTATTTGTCCTTTAGTCGAGTCGACACAAAATAATTATTCCGCATCATTTTCTAAGTGTGAAATTTTTCATAAAATTTCGACATTACCCGTTCGTTTGAAAAGGTTTCCAAACCTTATATTTCAATACTTTTCACAATTTTCCAAAATTCTCGACAAAATGACAAAATTTCATATTTTCTAAGCGATTTCTCAATCATGACCAAAGTTGGACCAACTTAACCATTTTCCATTTTCATCATTACTTATTAACCAATTTATCCATTTTAATCGTCCGTATTGTCAAGTTTTTACATTTTGGACCCGAAAGTTCAATGTTAGTCCATTAACTCTTATTAAGTCTAACTTGTCACCTTTAAATCCAATTTGAGTCCATAAGTTCATTTACTTGTTATTGAGCCTTAAAATCCGTTAAATTTTAAGTCTAGCCTGATAATTCAACAAAGTTCACAACCTTTATATAAGAAAATACTAGTTTTTACCCTAAATGAGCCGAAGCCGAAATTATAAGTCCAAACTTTATATAAGTCCAAATCCAAAGTGTAAGCCCAATACTGATATATTTACATATATAAGCCCAAAATGAGCCGAGGCCTAACGAGACGAAACCCAAATAAGCCCAATATATAAGCCAAAACATAAATAAGCCATAAGCTCGAAATCAAATAAGACGAGACAAATATAAGCCGAAACAATAAGCCATAAGCCAAAAATAAGCCAAAACCAATAAGCCCAAACATAAACCGAACCAATAAGCCCAAAATAAGCCGAAACCAAAACAAGTCATAAGCCTAATATATAAGCCAAATTCGAATAATCCGACATCAAAATAAGCTATAAGCTCAAATAAGCTAAACCAAATAGGCCGAATGGTGTTGGGTCGAGCCTAATATATTAACCTTAACCCACAGTTGGGCCGAGCCCAAACTAAAACAAACCGAAACCAAATAAGCTTTTTATAAGCTGATTTTTAAGCCACTTTCAAAATAAGCTCTAAATAAGCCCTTGAATCAAAATAAATTTACCACCACAACCATAATCTAAAAGTGACCATTTCTTGTTCCTTCCTTTTTGTACTCGACGCAAACAAACGCCCTCTTTTTCAATCGTTTCGTTTTAAGGTTTCAATTTTTATGACGATCAACTTGTACAACTAACATTTAGACATCATAAGAATCCTAAAAGTACAATTATTTTTAGTTTTTTGAAAACTTACCAAAAGGGTTTTGAAATGCGAGAAGAATGCAAACCGACTACCCAAACGTAGTTAAATCAATAACCCAATACTATTATCAACCCAAGACTTGTACCCTTTCAAATTCTTGATCAAAGTTTAGCAAAATTTGTTTCTTGTTCTTCTTGTTTGCGTCCGAAACCCAAAAGAGAGAAAGAAAGAGAGTTTTTGATTTTTGTTTGATTTTTGTTTGATTTTTGAAAGTGTGTAATGTGTGTGTGAGGTTAGGACAAATATACATGTACCATGCATGGACCATTTAGCTAAAAACTTGCCTTGGTGCTCCCTCTTCTTGTCCCTAACCGGCCATGGATCCTATGTGGCTCGGGATTCCTTCTTTTCGTGTCGGGTTCACTTAAAACTTAAAAACTTTAACTTTAAAATATTTCCCGAAGTTCCATAGTATTTTTATTGATTTTAAAAACATTTTCCAATAATCTAGGTTATTTACATGACTTATTTCTAACTTAACTTCCCAATACTTCATTTTGGACATTTAACGGACTTGTCGGGACCAAAATACGAGGTTACTTCAAATCAAACTGAAACCTTTCTCACAAGTTTAAAGTTTTCTTGACTTCAAAATACCTCTTATCACTTTAGACTTCGTTTTACATATTTTACTTTTACGACTGATACGCACTTAACTCAAATCTCACGAAAATGCCCGTAATCTGATAACTTTTATTCACACCCCCTTGATTTATGTTCTAGACAAACGTTACTTTAAATTACAAAATTACTTATTAAATAAGTTTGTTAAATTTACCCCGTTTTCAATTTAACTGTCGTGCCGGTACGCGTTGCGCGACGATTCTCGCAAAACACAGAAAAAACTCCCCGGAACGCATTACAATGACAACGTAAACACTCCGATATGAGAAGATGAATCTAAAGTGATTAACTTATGGAACTCAAGACTCTCAACACCTGGTTAATCCGTAATCGTTTCACGCAAAATAAGTCGACCGAAGTCAACTTTTCAGCTTTCTGCCAAAAAGCCGACAAAATCAAAAGACTCCGATAGAAAATTATGATATTTTATAATACTTAACCCTAGACAAGTTACCGGTTATCACAGTC
Organism: Tanacetum coccineum; assembly: GCA_026074375.1. NCBI lineage: Eukaryota > Viridiplantae > Streptophyta > Magnoliopsida > Asterales > Asteraceae > Tanacetum > Tanacetum coccineum. The sequence continues at coordinate 53,394 of BQNB010020916.1, read as the reverse complement.
TAACCCCTTTAAAGGAATTTTTCCCCCGAAATTCAACTTAATTTCTCAATCACAATCAATAACAGGAATAAAAATTCCATTCCTCAACTTGACACACTAGTCCTCTATCAATTTGGTCTCTTCAAGTAGGGTTTCTTTTGATTCCCCTAAAGACCTAGTTCAGACATCTAGCTCTTATAATTTCTCATAATCTATCCATATCTAGGCTCACACAACATGATAATCTTTCCTACTATCTCCTCAACTTAATAGTTCTTCTTATCCTTCGGGTCACATATTGGTCGGGTGTCCGGATATGATCCAGTCCTCGACGTGTCTACAATACTCTTAGAACATTTAATGACATCTACTCCCTCGGTTGTTCTATTTAGTAGGTCCAGTCCTCTAAGAGGTATGTGTCCTACGCATCACGACCTACGCATGGTTCTTTTCAACCTTTTTCAAGATTCGCTTACCAAAATCTGCTTAAACTCTTCCAAGTAGATTTTACTTGTTTCGAGTACTTTGGGTTCTAATTCACTAAGGATTTAGAATGTTCTCTGGGGTTACTCTACAATCAACTCGGGTTCCAAATCAGCCTACTACCATTACGGCCTAGGCTCCTCACGACTTTACAAGGTTTTTACCAAACTCCGCGTTCTTCCAACGTAACTGTTTGACATGTCATTTGAATATTTAGGTTCCACATAGGTATAGAAAATCCTATCCGAGGTGAGTGACGAACCATGTCACTAACCGGTATAGACAACAACCTACTCAGGTACCGAACATATCAAATCATGTAATAAAATGGACTACCATCCATTGATTTCCAAATTATGTACATAATCATCCTATTACTATCATATCTATGATTTCGATAAGAATCCACTACCGACTAATACTAATCAGTTCATAACTACTACTACTGAGACTACTCAGTTCAAATCTAACACTAACCGAAGCTACATGGTTTAGTGCCGTACAAAAAAAACCTAACCAATCTCATAACATCTATTGCTCTCTACGGATCCTCTCCTGCTCTAAAGCAGTAACCACGACCTTTCATCTCCTGAAGCTCACGCTCCATAGCGGCCTACTACACTAACATGTCATGAATCAGTCTATGGTCGTCATACCTAATCCGTGACATATTTTCAACCGGGTGTCAACATGCCCTGCCCATGCCTTCAATGCTAACATTGGCCTCTACAAAGCTCTAAAAGTCACTGTGGCTCTCTCCTGCTCTCGCTCCAAACTCTTAAACCTATACCTTTGTGAAAAGATCTCATCTTTAACCGCTCCTGACCTAGTATACAGCTCCCTCACATCCTTATCGATATCCACAACCAAAGTAGGTGGTAGCGCATCCAAACGATGAGTGTAATCATAGAGTATGCTCCTATAAAGCTCTAACTGCGCCCCTACCTTTATAAAATGATCCTCATCTACCGATATGGTGGCTGTCGAGGTAGCCACTAGCGAAGCTATGGGTGATGGAACTATAGGGGATGATGGTGAAACTAGTAAGGAACAAAGCGACCACTCAGGAGACGGCAGTGTCTGAACAGGTGCAGCTAGTGGTACATAAGTTGGAATGTCGGTGTAAACCCTGCCATCCTCGGGATCTACTCATGTATCAAGGGTGGGCTGTCTAAACGCAGATACCCTCTCTGCTCCCTGTTGCTCTGGCACAGACCTAGAGCTCTGACCTACCTCGAATGTACTAGGTACCTGATCCTCCCCCACTACTAACTTACGATGTCTCAACGCCTTATATCCAAGTCCTAAAGGCTCACTCGCGATTGTCTCCACAACCGAAACTGCCTGTTGCTGACCCTTAGGTACAACCTCCTCCTCCTCTAAACCAAGTCCCTCGTCCTTTAAACCCTGACTCTCGTCATCTAAACCATAATCCTCATCACCTAAACCATGACCCTCGTCATCTAAAACCTGACTCTCATCATCTAAACCATGATCCTCATCACCTAAACCATGACCCTCGGCATCTAAACCCTAACTCTCTCTCTCTCTCTCTCGTCAACCGCATCCGAACTCTCATCCTTTTGATCCTCCTCAGTATTCTCCTCCCCTAACTCGTCCCCCTCATTATCAGTATCTAATATGAGCTCAGATGTACCTCTATATCTCTTTCGCATCGGAAGGGTCGGAGATGATGATGATGATGTCTCGTAAGAGGGTTTATACCTCTTATGGAAAGAAGATAGGGACAAAGCAGTTGCCTCCACTATTCGGGCTGACGTGCCCAGGGATAGGGTCGGCTGAGTACGCACGGCCATACGTGCGGTCCTACGGTGGAACGAAACTCGGTGGGTGTAGGGGTAAGTAAAACATGAGTAAGTGGATGATCGGGTGACAATGGTGCAGTGGAATCCAATGAAACTGGAGAATGGGATGAAACAGTCCTAGTACCTGATGACTTAGAAGCCTTGAACTCTTCACTTATACGGGGTACTCTAGAACCTAATGGATGTGACTCCTCTGCCTCTAAGGGAGCCTCCTCTAGGTCTGATTCAGTATCTGTATCAACTAACTGGGCCTGCCTAACCGCTACATATGGGTCATCAGGTAAAGGGAAGGGCACTCGGGAGCTCTGAGCTCCGTCAACCTGGGTGATAGTCTCCGAATCAACATAAGCTAGGGTAGACATAACCTGTGATAACACGGTAACGGTATAAGTATCTTTACAAAATATCATTACTCAAATTACCAGCATCACAATGCTTTACATATATATATAATCAACATAACATTTGAAATTAGGTGTTCGTAAGCGTATATATGTATATTCTCTTATATATATATCAAATATACCAAGAGGTGTGAACGGCAAACAAGCACCAACAAGGTTCTACACAGAATAAGCACTTCAAAGCGTCATTCAATACCTTAACATATCTACTAAGCGCACACCCTTAATCAACATTGCTACCAATCAACATACCTACCAATGCTCTTAGGGCATTATGCAATACATAACATAACTACCCAATACACATTCTCAGCTAACGTCGCTACTCGTGACATATCTACCAAGGCTTCCAGGACATCATGCAATATAATTAAAGCAGCATGGCAAGCACTAGGCAATCAAAAACACTCTAGATCCCAACACTCGCAAGTGTTTCTATATCACATCACTACACAAAAGTACGTATTATCCAATATGTACGCTCGAGGTTAACTCATTTTCAGGTAGTCTTGTCATATACACATCCCTCCCTTCCTCTAATATAGCTTAAGAAAACCACCCCCATCATTTCATGGTCCTTTGTAAATTAAGCATAGTTGATCAGGCTATGCGTAATTTAGGAGATATCATGAATTGCTCGGGCTAATTAACTTTCGCCATGTTTAAGGTTTTACAAAAATTCTAGTTTGGTTATAGTTGCATTTTCTTTTTATTTAAAAAAAACATTCTATATAACCTTGGCTCTAATTACCAATCTGTCACACCCCGTCAGTGGCGGAAACACAGGAATGCGACATAATGATTCACATTGCACAAGATACAAGATCATACCATACATTGTTTGCAAAAGTTTATTTATAAAAGTCTACAAATTTCGCAACCTTGGAAAAAGTCAAACATATGTCCTTCAATAAATCTCCCAAATGTACTCATCTTTGATTCCAAATACTTCACATTTACCTTTGTTAATAACACACCTGAAAATGATACTCAAAAACGTCAACAATAATGTTGGTAAGCTCGTAGGTTTGACTCAAAATCCAGTCGTTGTGCTAATATCTCAAACAGTTGGACAATTATGTTATATGACAATGAATATATGCAGAACAATCACAAACCTATGACTTAGCATCCCCGCTAATAATGTACCAAGACCTAGCATCCCCGCTAGTCTTATCACCAGCGTGTACCAATGCTCTTAGGGTCACAACCCCGAATGACATACGGCACCTAAAGCCTACCAGCTGGAGCTATATTTAGGGCAAAGAACCATATAGAATATCATACCAACACATTATTCACTTAGCAGTCATAAGCACATCAATTGTTCAAAAAACAAAACCACATTTTGCACAGTTTAGAAAACAGTTTAAAACACATTTGAGTATCATTTTCCCTCAACGAAAAAGATTTAAAAATTGGGGCTACGAGAACTCACCTTAATAGATGATAATAACCGCACAAAAAATCTATACACAACGAATCAAACAATCTCTATTCAACACACCATATAGCCTCTACAACGCACAACGGTACCCGGCCACGACCTAACATTAATGTCACCTTATTAACATTTACACAAAATTGCGTTATTGTACAAGCGTTCGTCTTTACTCACACAAAATTCTCATTCCTTTTACAAAAACCTTTATTCTCATTACGAAACTTTATTCTTGTTACAAACGTTTTAGTATTATGGTTGTGTGGTACTTGAAGTAAATCAACTCAATGCACTTGGGCTAAGTGCGACATCGACACCGAATACTCAAAACATATCCAACAACTAAAACGAAACAACTGACGAAACGGTCCAAGAGAATTCGACGAGAAATAAGTAGGAGTTCAAAGATCGAGAATGAACGAATAAACATCTCCGTAATCGATACGATATACATACATATACATATATATATATATATATATATATATATATATATCCTATTTAATATCGTATTATATATTATATTATATATATATATATATATATATATATATATATATATATATATATATATATATATATATATATATATATATATAGTATAAAACACTTTAAATAAAATAATAATATTTTATTATTACTTACGTCTTTTTATAAATCTCGACATCTTAGAACGTCCACGTTCAATCGTTTAACCTTAACACTTATCGTTTATAAAAGTTATCTTTGTCCTTTAGTCGAGTCGACACAAAATAATTATTCCGCATTATTTTCTAAGTGTGACAGTTTTCACAAAATTTCGACATGACCCGTTCGTTTGAAAAGGTTTCCAAGGTTTCCAAACCTTACATTTCAATACTTTTCCCAATTTTCCAAAAATCTTGACAAAATGCCAAAAGTTCATATTTTCTAAGCGATTTCTCAATTATGACCAAAGTTTGACCAATTTAACCATTTTCCATTTTCGTCATTAGTTATTAACCCATTTATCCATTTTAATCGTCCGTATTGTCAAGTTTTTACCTATTGGACCCGAAAGTCCAATGTTAGTCCGTTAACTCTTATTAAGTCCAACTTGTCACCTTTAAATCAAATTTGAGTCCATAAGTCCATTTACTTGTTATTGGGCCTTAAAGTCCATTAAGATTTTAAGTGTAGCCCGATAATTCAACAAAGTTCACAACCTTTATATAAGAAAATACTAGTTTTTACCCTAAATGGGTCGAAGCCAAAATTATAATTCCAAACTTTATATAAGTCCAAATCCAAAGCGTAAGCCCAATACCAATATATATTTACATATATAATGAGCCGAAGCCCAACGAGACGAAACCCAAATAAGCCCAATATATAAGCCGAAACATAAATAAGCCATAAGCTCGAAATCAAATATGCCGAGACAAATATAAGCCGAAACAATAAGCCATAAGCTAAAAATAAGCCAAAACCAATAAGCCTAAACATAAGCCGTACTAATAAGCCCAAACATAAGCCGAAACCAAAACAAGTCATAAGCCCAATATATATGCCGAACTCGAATAAGCCAAAATCAAAATAAGCTATAAGCTCAAATAAGCTAAACCAAATAGGCCGAATGGCATTGGGTCGAGCCCAATATTTTAACCTTAACCCACAGTTGGGCCGAGCCCAAACCAAAACAATCCGAAACCAAATAAGCTTTTTATAAGCATATTTTTAAGCCACTTTCAAAATAAGCCCTTGACTCAAAATAAATTTACCACCACAACCATAATCTAAAAGTGACCATTTCTTGTTCCTTCCTTTTTGTACTCGACGCAAACAAACACCCTCTTTTTTAATCCGTTTCGTTTTAAGGTTTTAATTTTTACGACGATCAACTTGTACAACTAACATTTAGACATCATAAGAATCATAAAAGTACAATTATTTTTAGTTTTTTGAAAACTTAACCAAAGGGTTTTGAAATGCGAGAAGAATGCGAACCGACTACCCAAACGTAGTTAAATCAATAACCCAATCACTATTATCAACCCAAGACTTGTACCCTTTTAAATTCTTGATCAAAGTTTAGCAAAATTTGTTTCTTGTTCTTCTTGTTTGCGTCCGAAACCCAAAAGAGAGAAAGAAAGAGAGTTTTTGATTTTTGTTTGATTTTTGAAAGTGTGTAATGTGTGTGTGATGTTAGGAAAAATATACGTGTACCATGCATGGAACATTTAGCTAAAAACTTGCCTTGTTGTTCCATCTTCTTGTCCCTAACCGGCCATGGATCCTATGTGGCTCGGGATTCATTCTTTTCGTATCGGGTTGACTTAAAACTCATAAACTTTGACTTTAAAATATTTCCCGAAGTTCCGTAGTATTTTTATTGATCTTAAAAATATTTTTTTAATAATCTAGGTTATTTACACGACTTATTTCTGACTTAACTTCCTAAAAATTCATTTTGGACATTTAACGGACGTGTCAGGACCAAAATACGAGGTTACTTCAAATCAAACCAAAACCTTTCTCACAAGTTGAAAGTTTTCTCGACTTCAAAAATACCTCTTATCACTTTAGATTTCGTTTCACAAATTTCACTTTTACGACCAATACGCACTTAACTCAAATCTCACAAAAACGCCTATTTTCTGATAACTTTTAATTCACACCCCCATGATTTACGTTCTAGACAAACGTTACTTCAAATTATGAAATTACTTATTAAATAAGTTCGTTAAATTCACCCTGTTTTCAATGTAACTGTCGTGCCGGTACACGTTGTGTGACGATTCTCGCGGAACACGGGGAATACTCCCCGGAACGCATTACAATGACAACCTAAACACTCCGATATGAGAAGATGAATCAAAAGTGATTCACTTGCGGAACTCAAGACTCTCTCAACACCCGGTTAATCTGTAGCCATTTCACGCAAAATAAGTCACCGAAGTCAACTTTTCAGCTTTCTGCCAATAAAGCCGACAATATCAAAAGACTCCGATAGAAAATTACGATATTTTATAATACTTAACCCTGGACAAGTTACTGGTTATCATAGTTTTGCACAATTACGTATTTCGGTTGAACTAACAACGTGTCATAAATCGCTTGCTAACATAAATCACATGCATGTTTCGCTTGAAAACATATTTTGCTTGACCTAAGAAAAATTAAGCAAAGTTTCGTTTCCTAGAAATGACATAAATCGCTTGAACTCAACCTATCATATTTCGCATGCTAACATATTTCGCATACATATTTCGCATGAAACATATTCGCTAGCTTCAACCCTACATATTCCGCTAGCTTCAAACATACGACATATTTCGCTAGCTTCAAACAAAAAACGTACTTTTTCAATAAAAATCATCAAAAACACACCCTTTTTGATGTTTTACCTTGATTTTTCTTGTAAAAGTGGTTATCTTAGGCCTAGATCTTGCGTAAAAACATAAACTTTAACACTTTTAAACACAAAAATCAGGGTTTGATTTTTGAAAAACCACGAGACCAAAAAGACCAAAATAACAATAAAAAATAAAATGAAAACGCACAAAAACTCATGATATCACCCCATGGTGACTGATACCAATTGTAGGATATCAAACATACAATCACGGATGACTAAAAAAGAGGAAATTCTAGAGAGAGAAAGAGTGGGTTAGAACACTTAGTGAGAGAAAGAAATGTGTATGTATAAAATGAACCAACAACCCTCTCCAAGGCATGGAGAGGGTATTTATACCCTTACATTGGCCGGTCAACATAATGGGTATTCTTATGTTGACCCGGCTAGCTTAGCTAGTTTCTAAATATTATACTACGTGCTACTTATCGATATATTGGAAGTGACTGAGTCTTTTTCGTATTCCTAACAACAACATAAATCCTAATCCTAATATAAGGTGGTTAAATTGATCCCTTTCCAATGGATTCATTAAAATGTTTGCAACATTTTCTTCTAAGGGAATTTTTGTAACACCCCCAAAATCGGTCGCAGCGGAAATGTCCGGGAGTGTTACTTTATAATACAATAGCACAAGATATGAGAGAACAACCTCTAAATATGTCGTTTGAAAAGTAATCTATTTGATTTTCTTGAAATTAAATTTGTTATAACATTTGTCCCAAAGTTGCATCAAATGAAAGACTGAAAATAGCACAATGAGATTTGATTGTTTTGAATGTATGTAGAAATCCATAAATGTAATCTTGTAATTTTTGGACTCTAATGCACATCAGTTATGTCATGCATCTTATTCACTTGAGAAATACATGCTTAAAAGTGTCAACATAAAGTTGGTGAGTTCATAGGTTTATGTAGATGTAAAAGCAGGACCAAAGAGTATAGTGTCTACTGCTTCACCATAGTATCATGAAAAATGTTTAACAACCAGTGACGCTCAATAAAAAATTAAAAATAATGTGGACCACAAGAATTTCAAGTGTGTAATAATGTAACACATACAAAATCAAAAAATGTAATTACAAGTGCACTAAGCTCATGACATTGACGCTACGACTTGTATGTGTGCAATTTAATGTAATTGAATGCCCCGTATAGATGTCAACCCGTAATATCTAAATCTGACATGGTATACATCCGTTAGTTCAGTACACCGAAACTAGTGAGCGCTACTCACCCGAACAGGGATGTCAATCCAAAATAAATCTATTTATATCACACGCGCTTACATCAGTAATTAACAGTTCATGATAGTGGGCTTTGTGGGTTACTGCTACTTAGGGACGCTACGTAATTATTGTAAACATTGAAAAGTATTGTACTTGTGTCCTTTTGTAAAATTAGTAATGTATATCGCCTCGAGATTTATAAATGAGTATGAAAACGAGTATGTAAATGAGTTTGGAATCAATCATGTAAATGAGTTTGTAAACAAGTATGTAAACAAGTTAGTAAACGAATAAGTAACAAGTTTGTAAACGAATAAGTAAACAAGTTTGTAGATCAGCATGTATTCTTCCCCAAAATAGTTCAAAACAAGTAAAATAGAGGCCATGAAACTCACCTCGAGTGAAAGTATCAAATATAGTAACAATCAACATGAATGACGTCACTAATAATCCGGAATGCAATAACTAGTTATAGGTCCTATAAGTATAATGTACTTGAAATAATTACAACAATATATTTTATAAAGTTATATTATCACCTAATAGTTTTTGTTTAGTTTATAAGTCGAAACAATGTTTTCGTTACGTTCGTCATCTAATGTCTATGTATATGTACTTGTAAAATATTACCTTTGTCCGATTAATAATTATTGTCGATAAGCTTGATTTAATATTTTTATTATTTTTGTAACGGCACTTTATATATAGTTCAATCAATTCATAAAATAATATTTATAAAGTTTAGAACGCGTATAAATACTATATAAGTAATACTAGATTATTTCGTAAGGTTTTTGTAGTCCAAACGGACCCGAAAACACTTGTAAACACTACTTTTAATTCCCGTCAGCTCCTATATTTTTATAAAAGTGTGCAGAAAATTTTATATAAAAGTTACCTAGTTTCTAAGAAGATTTACTCATTTTAACACACTTTTAGACCTCGAAACTCGTGCGATGGTAGTAAAATATCTTTCCGGACAACTTTACAGTTTTATACTTAAGCCGATTCAGACCCGAAAGCCCTCAAAACACAGTTTAAATTCTGCTCAGATTGTATAATTTTATAAAAAGCTGTCAAAAATTTAATAGTTACCGGTATCGTTAAAAATTCATCTCCTTCGTTTTACGTCCGTTTTTTGAGTTATTTATATGCACAGAATCTTCTTGGGATAAACTAACACATTTTGAGGTTGATAAACTGCCTCAAAGTCTGTGCCAAGACCAGTAGGGTTGACTGTCCCAAATTATACATATATAACTTTCTAGTTTGTAATTTTTATCATGATTTAATTATTACAAGTTCACTAGTTTTAACACTATAAAATCCTTTGTATAATTAAAGTCCACTAGGTTTAGTCCATCTATATTACTTCTATTTTAGAAATAAAACGTCAAGAACAATTATTTATTTATTAAACTATATAAACAATTTATTTCAACAACTAGTTAAATAAATTAACTAACACATGCAGGATATCAAATTTAATATTTTCTTCTATTCTAATATATTTGTAACGCATTTTCATCATATGTATGTATTTACTTGTTTTTGTTTTAGTCTTGATTTTCTTATAAAACTTTATAAAATAAAACTAAGTGATGATTTAACTAAATAATTAAGATGTATGAATGTAAGTAAACAAAATGAAAGTGTGGGGTTTTATAAATGACCTTGAGTGTACGAGAGAGATGATGAATACAAATCTAAACCTATTCGAACCTTTTTGTTTGTTACTAATCCTAAACCCATTTGAAAACTCTTGTAAAACTTGCTTGAAAAATCAAAATAATTTGTTTCTTGTTTCTTGTTATGGAGCCGGACACAAAGAGAGCCAAAGAGGATTTAGTGTGTTATTTTCTTTGTGAAATGAGAAGTGAGAAGTATCATTTGCTTATAAGGAAAAAGGTGGTATGGTTTTAGGTATTATAATAAGCCATAGGATGACAAAGTAGAATGAGACATGAGCTTGCATGCTTGATGTGTTTGGTTTGTGTTCTTGGCATGAGATAGTAAGCAAAAAGAGATAAAAGTGTGGCTTCAACATGAAGGGTAATATATTTAGGAAATAATCAAGTGGTTTATGTGTTTTATGGCTTGGTTATTTGGAAGTTAAAAGATGTGTAAGTATAATTTGAGAGGGGGAGAGGGCGGTTATGGTAGATAATGGCTAAGATTGTTTGTAGATTTTTGGGTATTGGGTATTATTGTGGGTATTTGTTTTAGTGTAGATAGGTATAAAGGTTTACATGCATGCAAAAAGGTTTCAAAATGCAAAACATAAGCTTTTTACGTAAAGTATAAAAATAAATTATGAAAAGTTATAATTTATCTTCCTAGTAAGTATATAACACTTGTCTAACGTAAACTTTTATTTGTTTGATGTCGGTTTACGTTAACCGTTGATTTTTAGTTTATGCGATTTAACTAAACGGTTGAAATTGAAAGTAAAGGCGTAAATGTCTAAAATAATAATTGAGAGTTTGTAGTCGTAAAATGACCTAAAAATGCAGATTGTTACAGTCTCCCCATGTTAAAAGAATTTCGTCCTGAAATTCTGTTTGTGTTGCCTTCTGGAGTGGTGTTCGTGAAGAGGTGTGGATGGTTGTTGTGGATTACGAATCTTAATCCTCTAAAAATGTGGTAATCAATTTTGTTTTCTTAATATAAAGAGTCTCATTGGAACGGGTTTTAATTCCTTGTATATATACTACTTAAGATTTTTCATCTTCGATATTTTCCTCCTTAATTATTTCAGCTTAGGTATCCAAGATTTGTGACGACGGGTTAAATTTATGTGTTATGTTTAAAATTTCAATCCTAGTAGTCTTATCCGTTCCTTTCGGCTTAAAGCGTCATCTATAACATTCTCAAACTTATTTATACCTATGATGGCGTTGCATCTACTAAGTTCTACAGTATTACGTCGAGGTTGAATGGGTGATTTAGTGAATTCCTTAGTGGCGGCTAAACTCGTTGGCGGATTGTCCTAGGGCGACTAGTGATGCATCTTGACTTTTCGAGATAGGATTTGGCATAAGGTGATGTCGAGTCTAAGCAGTAAGGTAGAGTAAAGGTCTATCTAGTTACTATGATTACTAATTCAGTTTCATGTGACAAACATGTTTTATGAAACACACACACAAAAACTTTGCTTTTCGGGGATATAAGTAGAGAATTAATTTTGACAAATGTTTTAAGGTGACTACTACTCAGCATGGCATGGTCCTTCCTGAATTATACATAGGTGATCAGGCTATGTTTAATAGAGGACTAACGAAGCAACGCCTATTTTCATCAAACTAACGTTATGCATATAATAGTATCAAAAGAACTTTATGGTGACAAAATAATTTACAAGATAGAAACAAGGCAGTTTTGGGAAGACAAAAATATAGTTTAGATAATCGTAAATGGTTTGTAAGACACTAGCTAAGTGGCTCATGATAGTAAAATAATATATGCGTTTGGGAATAAAAATAGTACATAAGGTATTCTTGAAATGATTGTAAAGTAGTTTATAAAATGTTAGTTTATTACACGATAGTAAAATAATTTGTCAACGATAGTAAAATGGTTTATCATGTGGTAGGAAAAATAGTTTATAAAGTGGTTGTAAAATGTTTGAAGAGCTATAATAGTTTAAGGAGTGGTTTGCTTAATTAAATAGAGAATTAACGTAAAATCGACAAAATTTTCCCGACACATAAATTTGACATGAAAATTTAAATCACCCACACATACGAACTCTTATAGGGAATAAAGTCTAAGATAGCTCCAACTTAGGTTTCAGTGAGCAAGATGGGAAAGTATCTCCTTAAGCATTAACCTCAATAGCATTATTAACTCGTTGGGCTACAACCTGATCACTCTTCGCGGAACTCATTCTTTGTCTTATCATCAATATTTTCTTCAAAATTGAACAGAGTAAAAGAAAATAAAATAAGTTGGATTCCAAAAGTCGTGCTCCAAAAGGTGAAATGTTGTGATGCGACAAGTTAAAGTCGTGTTTGAATTAATCGGCATGATTCAAGGCGATGGGTCGTAAGGTGACGTAGGTGTTTCAACAGTATAAGGCGGGTGTTCAACCTCGGAGTTGAATGGTAAGGTAACTAGTGGGATCGGCGGACTGTGACAAGTTTCAATGTTATGTAGAACGGTATTATGTAAAGTCATGAAAAGGTTTCAAAGACCATCGTGTCATTCACAATGTCTTGAGAAAAGTCCTAGTGTTTATATAAATAACTTTTATATAATAGAAGTGTAAATATACGCAAGGGAAGGTAAGCACAAATATAAGTCATGTAAGCAATTAGTGTAAGCAAGTAGGCAAGTAGTGTGTATGCACATGAATTTTTTTTATGTGATGCAATGTTTATGAAAACGGTTATAGTCTAGGTAAAATATGCAACCTAGTTCTCTATAACATTAGCTCTAGATACCAATCAGTAACACCCCCAAAATAGGTCGCAACAGAAATGTGTCCAGGAGTGTTACTTCATAATACAATAGCACAAGATATGAGAGAACGACCTCTAAATGTGTCATTTAAAAAGTAACCTCGTTGATTTTCTTGAAATTAAATTTGTTATAACATTTGTCCCAAAGATGCATCAAATGAAAGACTGAAAATAGAGCAACGAGATTTGATTGTTTTGATGTATGTAGAAATCCATGAATGTAATCTTGTAAAATTTGGACTCCAATGCACATTAGTAATGTCAAGCATCCTATTCACCTGAGAAATACATGCTTAAAAGTGTCAACATAAAGTTGGTGAGTTCATAGGTTTATGTAGATGTAAAAGTAGGACCTAGGAGTATAGTGTCTACTGCTTCACGGCAGAATCATGAAAAATCTTTAACAACTAGTGACGTCCAATAAAAATAGTGTGGACCATAAGAATTTCAAGTGTGTAATAATGTAACACATACAAAATCACAAAATGTAATTATCGCTGCACTAAGCTCATGACACTGGCGCTACGACTTGTATGTGTGCAATTTAATGCAATTTAATGCCCCGTGTAGATGTCAACCCGTAACATCTAAATCCAACATGGTATACGTCCGTAAGTTCAGTACACCAAAACTAGTGAGCGTTACTCACCCGAACAGGGATGTCAATCCCAAATAGATCTATTTATAACACACGCGCTTGCATCAGTAATTAACAGTTCATGATAGTGGGCTTTGTGGGTTACTGCTACTTAGGCACGCTACGTAATTATTGTAAACATTGAAAAGTATTATACTTGTGTCCTTTTGTAAATCAGCAATGTATCTCGCCTCAAAATTTGTAAATGAGTATGAAAACGAGTATGTAAATGAGTTTGGAATCAATCATGTAAACGAGTTTGTAAACGAGTATGTAAACAAGTTAGTAAATGAATAAGTAAACAAGTTTGTAAACAAATAAGTAAACAAGTTTGTAAACCAGCATGTATTCTTTCCCAAAATAGTTCAAAACAAGTAAAATAGGGGACATGAAACTCACCTCAAGTGAAAGTATCAAATGTAGTAACAATCAACAGGAATGACATCACTAATAATCCAGAATACAACCTAACTAATTATAGGTCGTATAAGTATATTATACTTGAAATAATTAAAACAATGCATTTTATAAAGTTATGTACCTAATAGTTTTTGTTTAGTTTATAAGTCGAAACAATGTTTTTGTTACGTTCGTCATTTAATGTCTATGTATATGTACTTGTAAAATATTACCTTTGTCCGATTAATAATTTTTGTCGATAAGCTTGACTTAATATTTTTATTATTTTTGTAACGGCACTTTACATATAGTTCAATCAAATCATAAAATAATATTTATAAAGTTTAGAACGCGTATAAATATTATATAAGTAATAGTATATTATTTCGTAAGGTTTTTATAGTCCAAACGGACCCGAAAACACTTGTATACACTACTTTTAATTCCCATTAGCTCCTATATTTTTATAAAAGTGTGCAGGAAATTTATATAAAAGTTACTTAGTTTCTAAGAAGATTTACTCATTTTTAACACACTTTAGACCTCGAAACTCGCGTTATTTTAGTAAAACATCTTTCCAAACAACTTGACATTTTTATACTTAAGTCGATTCAGACCCAAAAGCCTCAAAACACAGTTTTAAATCTGAATAGATTGTATAATTTTATAAAAAATTGTCAAAAATTTAATAGTTACCGGTATCTTTAAAAATTCATATCTCGTTCGTTTTACGTTCGTTTTTCGAGTTCTTTATATGCATTGAATCGTTTTGAGATGAACTAACACATTTTTAAGTTTATAAACTGCCTTGAAGTCTGTGCCAAGACCAGTAGGGTTGACTGTCCTAAATTATACATATATAACTTCTAGTTTGTGATTTTTACCATGATTTAATTACTACAAGTCCACTAGTTTTAACACTACAATATCCTTTGTATAATTAAAGTCCACTAGGTTTAGTCCGTCTATATTACTTCTATTTTATAAATAAAACGTCAAGAACGATTATTTATTTATAAAACCATATAAACAATTTATTTCAACAACTAGTTAAATAAATTAACTAACACATGTAGAATATCAAATTTAATATTTTCTTGCATTCTAATATATTTGTAACACATTTTCATCATATGTATGTATTTACTTGTTTGTGTTTTAGTCTTGATTTTCTTGTAAAACTTTATAAAATAAAACTAAGTGGTGATTTAACTAAATAATTAAGATGTATGAATGTAAGTAAACAAAATGAAAGTGTAGGGTTTTATGAATGACCTTGAGTGTATGAGAGAGACGATGAACACAAATCTAAACCTATTCAAACCTTTTTGTTTGTTACTAATCCTAAACTCACTTGAAAACTCTTGTAAAACTTGCTTGAAAAATTAAAACAATTTGTTTCTTGTTTCTTGTTATGGAGCCAGACACAAAGAGAGCCAAGAGAGGATTTAGTGTGTTATTTTCTTTGTGAAATGAGAAGTGAGAAGTATCATTTAATTATAAGGAAAAAGGTGGTATGGTTTTAGGTATAATAAGCCATAGGATGACAAAGTAGGATTAGACATGAGCTTGCATGCTTAATGTGTTTTGTTTGTGTTCTTGGCGTGAGATAGTAAGCAAAAAGAGACAAAAGTGTGGCTTCAACATGAAGGGTAACAGATTTAGGAAATAATCTAGTGGTTTATGTGTTTTATGGCTTGGTTATTTGGAAGTTAAAAGATGTGTAAGTAAAATTTAGGGGGGGGCGGTTATGGTAGATAATGGGTAAGATTATTTGTAGATTTTTGGGTATTGGGTATTATTGTAGATAGGTATAAAGGTTTACATGCATGCAAAACGGTTCCAAAATGCAAAACGTAAGCGTTTTACGTAAAGTATAAAAATAAATTATGAAAAGTTATAAATTATCTTCCTAGTAATTATATAACACTTGTCTAACATAAACTTTTATTTCTTTGATGTCGGTTTACGTTGACCGTTGATTTTTAGTTTACGCGATTTAACTAAACGGTTGAAATTGAAAGTAAACGCGTAAATGTCTAAAATAAATAATTGAGAGTTTGTAGCGTAAAATGACCTAAAAATGCGGATTGTTACAATTTTATCTATAGTGATATTATTTTTGGCTACATTGTCTTTCAAGAAGTGGTGTCTTATTTCTATGTGTTTTGTTCGAGGGTAATCAATGTGACTTGATGTTAGATTGATAGCAAATTTATCATCAGATAGTATTAGAACCTCATTTAACGTGATGTTATAGTCCACAAACGCTTGCTTCATCCATAACGCTTGTTGACATGCCCTTCCAACCGCCATATAATCGGATTCGGTTATGGAGTTAGCAAGTGATGTTTGTTTCTTTGAAAACCATTATGTTAAGCAAGATCCCACAAATGTGCAAATTCTACTCGTGCTTTTTATATCAACTACATCACCCGCATTATCCGAATTGGCATATACCAAAACATTTACCCCCGTATCCTTAGGATACCAAAGACCTAAGTGTTATGTTCCCTTAACATACCTAAATATTCTCTAAACCGCTTCTAAATGAGATACCTTAGGATCTTCTTGGAATCTAGCGCAAAGGAAAACACTAACCATTATATCTGGCCTACTAGCGGTAAGATAAAGCAAACTACATATCATTCCTCTATACTTAGTGCTATCAATGGATTCACTATCTTTATCTAAAGTGAGGACTCTTTCCTAGACATTGGATTTTTCGTAATTTTTGAATTTTCTAAACCTAATTTCTTAAGCATCTCTCCAATGTACTTTGATTAATTGAAAAATATTCCATCATTCATTTTCTTAATTTGTAATCCTAAGAAGAAGCTAATCTCACCCATCATGCTCATTTCAAATTCATCATGCATTAATTTATAAATTCATCACAAAGCGATTGACAAGTAGACCCAAAGATAATATCATCAACGTAAATTTGAATAATGATGAGACGTGAATCCTTTATTTTAG
Source organism: Tanacetum coccineum (assembly GCA_026074375.1). NCBI lineage: Eukaryota > Viridiplantae > Streptophyta > Magnoliopsida > Asterales > Asteraceae > Tanacetum > Tanacetum coccineum. The sequence goes on along the minus strand of BQNB010020916.1, from coordinate 36,184 downwards.
TGAATAAGGTGTTGTCTAATATTCCCATTTTATATTCGTTATTTGTGAGGAAGGTTTTTAATCTATCGTACCAAGCTTTAGGAGCTTTTTTAAGTCCATACAAGGCCTTTTTAAGCTTATAAACATGATTTGATTTTTGAAAATCAACAAAACCAGGAGGTTGTGAAACATACACTTCCTCATCGATAACTCAATTTAGAAAAGCACTTTTTACATCCATTTTAAAAAGTTTAAACATATAAAAACATGCATATGTAAGTAAAATTCTAATTGACTCTAATCTAGCAATCGAGGCATGGGTTTTGTCATAATCAATACGTTCTTGTTGATTATAGCCTTGTGCTACTAATCTAGCCTTATTCCTACATACTACTCCATTTTCATCTAACTTATTTCTAAATACCCTTTTGGTTTCTATTACCGTGTGATCTAATGAACAAGGAACAAAATCCTAAACATTGTTACATACAAATTGATCAAGTTCCTTTTGCATAACCATTATCCAACTTTCATCCTTGACAACTTCCTTAATGTTCTTGGGTTCTAGGTTGAAACAAATGCAAAGAAGTTACTTCTATCTTGGGCATGTGACCTAAGAGTCCTTTCATCTAATTTTCCTATCACTTGATCGATGGGATGGTCTCTAATTTCTTTAATGTTTTCTACCCTAGGTAAGACTTCTTCTGGATCACAATTTGGATTTTGGGTTCTATCATGTTTTTAAACGGCATGTTCTTCAATAATGCCATCATCTACCAAAGGTGATGTCCTAGATTTGGAAGTGATTCCTCAATTTTCAAAGTTTCTTCATTAAGTACTATGTATGCCTTTGATGTTTGTGAGTATCCTAAAAAGATGTCGTTGTAGAAAATTGAGTCATTCGAGGCAGGGTTTTCTAATGATTGGGATATAATGCATTTGCATACAAACACTCTAAAGTATTCTAGGGAAGGCTTCCTACCTCTAAGTATTTCATATGGTGTCTTATTAATAGTCTTCCTAATCAAAACCCTATTAAGTATGTATGTGGCAGTTTCTACGGCATGAAACCAAAATCTTTGTGGAATGAATTGTTCATTTAACATTGTGCGACTCATTTCTAGAAAAGTTTGGTTCTTCCTTTCAACAACCCCATTAGATTGAGGAGTGCAAGGTGTCAAAAAGTTGTGAGAAAATCCATGTTTGTCATAAAAGACTCCAAATTGAACTTCATAATCAAATTCTCTATCATGATCCGTTTGGATTGAGACAATCGAGCGTCCAAGTAGGTTTTGTATACTTAAAGCTCCATTTTTTGTTTCTAGAAATAATGTCCATGTATATCTTGAGTTATCATATACTATTACCAAAGTATAAAAATTACCACTATAGCTTTGAATAGATAAAGGGCCAAACAAATCCATATGTAAAAGTTCTAATACTCTAGTGGTTGAAATCATGTTTATAAGCTTATGACTAGCATGGACTTGCTTCTCTATTTTACATGAATCACAGAAATGATGTCAAATTTTTCTTTAGGTAGTTTTCTTACTAGTTCCTTTAAGGCTATGTTTTGAATCAATCACATATTAGCATGTCCTAGTCTTCTATGCCAAAGGGTTGAGTTATCTACTATGGATGCAAGACAAAATTATGTTTAGAATTATGAAGGATGTTACCTAGATTGAAGATCCTGCTTTTAAGTATGATATGCTATCTTGATTTAAGGAGTATGAATTGAATAGTCCTCTATTTACATCAGTGTGATTGGTGCAACCAAAATCCTTAATTCTATAATCCGTTTGAAAATCATGCTCATGCCATACCTAGAATTAACATTGTAATTCAAGGTTTTGGTACCCACTTGCTCTTGGGTCCATTGTGGTTAGCAAACAAAGTGCCTAAGTCAAACATCCTTGGGTCTTGAAGTAATACACATAGTTTATTTAGACCATGCCTCGAGAACGCGGACCAATGATTGTTTTGAAAATCATGGTAGTTTTGAAAGTTTAGTCCAATGCTCCGAGGTGTTTTTAGCCTTTGTTTTGGGTAGGAGTTTTCTCTCCTTTGGAAGGTGCTATGTTGATGACACGAAGACATTTGGTTGTTATAGAATATTCTTCTATTAGAAGAGTGGTTATTTTGAAAAGAAGGTGCTATGTTGATGACACCATTACCAAATCGATTACCGCGTCCGAATTGATTACCCTTGCGAAAGAACTTACGAAACTTCCTAGCCATTAAGTTAAATGCTTCGTCCTCTTTTTCATCTACATCTTCATCACTACTTCTTGACTGTCGCTATCAATACTAGTTTGTTCCCTAGTAACTTTAGCTTTATGAGCTAAGGACTTGACCTTTTCTTTGGCAGTGGACTTGGAACCTATGCCATCATTTTCCAAGATCATTTCATATACCTTAAGGTTGCCGACTAGCTCGAAAAGAGAAAGTGTAGCCAAGTCTTTGGCTTCTTCAATGGTCCTCACCTTGGCTCTTCATTTTAATGGTAGAGCATGAAGAACCTTTCTTATGTGATTCTTGCTAGAGTAGTCTAGATCTAAAGATTTGAGACTAGTTACAATAACATTGAACCGTGTGAAGCCACTATCAATAGTTTCTTCATTGAAGATTGAGAAATTCTCGTATTCTTGAGTGAGAAGATCAATCTTGCAATTCTTAACTTGTGAATTGCCTTGGTGATTGATGATGAGTGTATGCCATATGATGTGTTTAGAAAGCTTTAAATTTATAAACTAAAAATACCGATTTATTAGACGAAAACACACGGGTAAAAGTATAACCCGCGTATGTAGTATAATCTTTTAGGTAAGACCATGTCGTTCCACGGGATTGGTAATTCTAAGTAAAGTCATGACGTTTTACGAATGGTTATCTTATAGACTGTCACGATCTAAAGATAAGGGTGAATTTCAAGATATAAAAGTAATGTTTATTTGGGAGACAAGGGTGAATAAGAACAAACTTAGGAAGATAACGAGTTCATGAATTTTAGCATAATAGATTGAAGAAACTGGTAGTTTACTTAAAAGATTGTCTATCTCTCATAATAAAAAATCCTTTCGGCCTTTACTTTTAATTATGAAAAATGCTTTATGTTTTATTCGCGTTTTGGAAATAATAAATATAAACTTGCTCAACCAAGTTCGTTAGACATGAGGTTGAGCATTAAACCTTTTTATTCTTGGGTTAATGGTCATTTAACTAGCTGATCCTCACAAGGCTAAGATCGAGTTGTTCATAGACAAACAACTAGAAACCCAGCACGAAGTCGGAGTCTTTCGACCTATATTTAGACTAGTGGTGATCAAATGATGATTAAAGATCCAAGTATAAAAACATCAAGTTTGTATTTGTTAATTCTAAAAATCATTAATTTATCCAAGTTTGATAAATAATACCCTCATGATTCCCAAACAAACATGATAGACTACTCCATAATCATGGAAACAAAAAACATAACCATCACAATAGATTCAGAAAACATTGTATTCAAAGGGATAAACGTGTTTATACCGATTCCTCAAGAAAATTATATGGTTTCCTTACAAAAACTTTCTCGAATGAAACAATAGTAACCAGAATTTCAACTAATAACAACTCTTCCACAACCTTCTTTGGCCTGAATTCCAACTTCTTCTATGATTATAACCTGGAAATGATGAAGATCCTAGGGATACTTCAACCTTTCCTAAAACTTTCTTCTAAAGAGAACTACTTGGATTTGGAGATAATAGAGTAAGATGAGATGGAATGAGATGGTTTGAGCCTCCAATTCGTGCCTCCAATTCGTGCTCCTTTTATAGTGGTGGTGAGGGTATCAGTTGATGGGAATGGGGGAGTGAAAGGTTGCATAATCATTGCCATCATAATGATTTTGGAGTAACTGCAGGAGAAGTACGCCGCACAAAGAAATTTGTGCGCCGCACTTTATCTTATCAATAAATTGCATTAACCCGCTTTGAAGTACGCCGCACTTGGTGTAAGTGCGCCGCACTTCGGCTCATTTCATTAACTCTTCACTTCTAGATCCTTCTATTGATGACAGTTAGTATATTTAACGGAATATCCTTTGGCAGTTTAGTCTTTATGTATTCTTGGTCCTGAAACAATTATTACACCAACAAGCAACCAAACGTGCAATATTTCATGCGTTAACATATATATTTCACACATTTTCGAGGGATATTTTATGCATATTTGGAGCGTTATCAAATCCCCCCATACTTAGCTTATTGTTTGCCCTCAAGCAATCAAAGCAAAAGTATTTCGTTTTAAAAAAACAATTTAATGATCACAAGCATAAATAACGCGACAAAGCAACTCACAAATTTTTATTGATAAGTTTATTTTCACACTCGCTCAGTTTTGGTGAAATAGATAGTACACGAAAGTCACTCATACGCACAATCATGAAATGTTCAAATTACCATAGGCTTGTACAAAAAACTAAGCATCACCGACATGGCGTAAGCACCAAATATCAACATCAAAAGAGGTAATTTATTTAGTTATATTATTATTTTTATATTTGTTGAAAAAGATTTATAATAAAATCATAATCCACCTTATCCGTAAATGCAACAAACATTTCTTTTACTTCATCGCTTTCTTTTCTCATTTTTTCAGACGACTTTGGCTTATTTTGCCTTATTTCACTCTTACTTGGGGGAAACTTGCTTTCCCTCCATACTTAGGATAAGTACACTACTTCAAAAGAACTTTTAGAAGTTTGCAACCTTTGCACTTTATTATGATAGCGATACCAGCATTTACGCGCTTCAATTCGTACGGATAAAATTTCAGATAATTTAATTAAAAGCTTTTTGAACAAGATTATTGTATACTTATATTTATATTTTTATCACCTCTTAATCAGTAAAATGTTTAAAACACGCGGACGTGTTCAAACTGCGGTCTCGTAAAGATTTCAAGCACAAGTTCTAGAATTAACAAATCACCGGCACACTCATATAGTTTTAAATCGATACCAATGCTCCAGAAAAGGAGACAAACTACAAATACACAGTCGTAACGACGGATGAGACACTAGCAATTGCATTCAAACCTTAACTCGAGAAAGCTAAAGATAAAAATTATCTTAGGTATCAAAGGTGGATACCCGAATTCTTAAGATCTAATCTTCACAATTTTCCTTTTTAGGTGGTATAAGTATGCTAGTAATGTTATCAATCCAGAGTCAGATTTTCTTGTATGTGATATATAAAATGGTATTTTTCCAAAAAAAATTCAACCCCTTTTTTTAATAAGTTTTTACTTTTCCAGTTTATCCCCACCCCCCAATACTTAATATGAGCATTGTCCCTAATGTGAAATATTATAGAGAAAGATAAAATGGGAAAGTGAAATAATACTCCCTTATGTATGATGAATTACTTGAATCTTCACTTCTCGTCATTTCGTCACGCACCTTTCTTCGTTTCCTTTTATAAATATAAATACTACAAAGCACACACAAATAATAATATTCTTAATTAATTAATAGTAGAAAGTACGGAAATATTGTTTAAATGCAAACAGAGACATTTTACAGACCATAGTAATAATAATAATAATGTTTTTAGAGAAATTGTTTTAAAACATACGTGACCCAAAACACGCGCTCACACAACCAACTCGTGTCATCTCGACACTACTCATCATCATCTGGCTGCTGCTGCTGCTGAGGTAGGTACTACTTAATATGACATTGTCCCTAATGTGAAATATTATAGAGAAAAAGATAAAAAGGGAAAGGTGAAATAATACTAAATTCCCTTAGTGTATGATGAATTACATGAATCTTCACTATTCTACAGAATACAAGTCTCGGTCATTTCGTCACGCACCCTTATCTTCGTTTTCCTTTTATAAATAATAAATAGCGACAAACTCAAGCAAAGCACACACAAATAATAATATTCTTAATTAATTAATAGTAGAAAGTACGGAAATATTGTTTTTTTTTTGTACAGGGTTTCCCCGGTAAATAGTATTACACCAAAAAATCGTTGAAGTACAAAGGATAAGGGTGACGTCCCTTATGTCACTCCAAAAAAAGACACTCACGAGCAACAAAATTGCAGCTAATCTAATCCATACATAAGAATGACATGCCATTCTTACGACTACCAAGATAAGAAACAACAAAAAATAAAAACCAGAATAGCCTAAACATTCTTATCACTACTTACACCTTGGCATCACAAGCCACTTCCCGATTGACATAGGGATTGATGAACCAGCAGTATCAATAGATGAGCACCCCAATCCATACCCATGCACTTCCAAATCTGTTGTTGTGTAATGAAACCCTAACAAATATAACTCCAGCCCCAACCAGCGCAGGAACTATATCAGATAGAATGCATAATCTCAAAGAGCATAAAGAGACCCGAACAATATCACACTTTCAATGGCTTAATAGCCAACTTACAAAGTACCATAAGCATGTACCTATTGAAACCAATTGACTATATCTATGGCAGTCTCAATCATTCCATTTTCTTAATGTCAGAATTTAGTGTGGACGAACAAGAAAGTTCCGAGAGCCACAATGCAAATCACTCCCCAATGAGAACAAAAAGCGTGTATATGGAAACAACACACGTCATCAAGGTAGCCAACATAACTACCTGAATGAGATTATATCAAGGATCTATGGAACCCCATACAGATCCTACTTCCATGATAAACCATTTGTTGCTTCATTCATTTACATAAAAATTTACGAATACCATTGAGGAATCACTAGCAGTAGTCAATAGTAACAAAAGACCAGCTTCCACTCTCTCAGCACCTCCGACCAAATTCCAGAACAGTACCACGAACCAATATGATCTAAGGAACCCAGCAAGAAGAGTCGATGACATGTTGAAACGAGCAACACACCAATCGACACCTTGGGTTCACAGCGAAACCTAACAAGATATGCAAGACAAACGAAACCCTAACAGAAAATTAGGGTTTTCATGGTTTTGCTGTTAGGAGGTGTTCTCAATAATATTAAACAATCAACTACCATAAACACGCCTCCTCAAACAACAAAACAAAGATCACACACCATGATTTGATCACACGGAAATATTGTTTGAATGCCAACAAAGGCATTTTACAGACCATAGTAATAATAATAATAATGTTTTAGAGAAAAAATTTTTAGAACATGCGTGACCCAAAACATGCGGTCACACAACAAACTTGTGTCACCTCGACACTACTCATCATCATCTGGGTGTTGCTGCTGAGGTGGGTACTACTGATAATGTTGGTCATACTGCTGCTGATCATATCCAAGTGGGTTATAGGCTCCCTACAGTGGAACACTGTAAACCCTAGCCATGTGCTCAAATACCCCATTATACTTGTCCCAGTGATAAGACTACCTATAAGACATCCTCTCAATCACTCCCTGGCGTATCTCCATACTACCTATCCTCTTGTACAAATCGTGCATCGATGCTCTCGGAGGTCTAAGAATAGCAACACTCGGTACAACTGGCTCTAGAGCCTCAGGAATCAGTCTACCCTCAGAGTCGATCAACTCTCTAAGTGTAGTAGTATCCAAAGCTCTGCAATAGATCAGAGCACTCAAACTATTCAGCACCTCTTCAGACAGTAAATTCTTTCTCTTAGCAATTCTCATAATAAACTATCCACAACAAACCATACTCTATTTCTGACTACCAGCTCCTTTCCTCTTCATCCACCTTGCTATCAACCAAGCAACATTCGCATACCCATTTTGGTGTCTAGCATCGAACATACTCAATAACAACAAATCATTTTTTGTATTTTGTCATAACCAGTTGTTCCCTGTTTTTTTTAGTAAAGGGGAAATTACCCCAGTAAAATATATTAAAACCCAAAAGCCATTAAGTACAATGGAATGTGGTTGACGTACCACATTAACCTCAAGCCAAGCTTGAACTTCTATAAGACCAGATGACATGCCATCCGTCTACTAACCAAACATTACATAACCAATAACACCAATAGGGAAGAACCACCTAACGGTGCACAAACAAAAACTAACAAACATAGACACTAAATTAATAACATCTCCGGGAGCTTCTAACGCTTCATGAGATCTAAACCAACCTTGGAATTTTTGAAATGACAAGACATTAACTTGAGACGAATGGCCGACATAATACACTCAATGACTTGGGCAGCCGTCCGCTTGTTACACTTAAATAAACGATCATTCCTCTTTTGCCAAATGAAGTATACAGACGCAGCAAGCACAAGCTTGGATATAACACTATTAGAAGTTCTCCTCTTCGCCATGGGAATAATAAAATCCAGAATCACCTCCAAAGACGGCTGAAGATGGGACAAACCCGCCAAATCCCTCATATGAAGCCACACCTGCCTAGAAAAAGAGCAATCAAAGAATAGGTGCTCATGGGAATCCGGTTGGGACTCACAAAGAGGACAGCTACTAGCAAGCGAATTAGAGATGTCCCAACTCCTTAAACTATCTTGCGTCTTCAGCTTTCTTTTGATAACAAGCCAAAGGTTGAAAGTGTGTCTAGTAATGCAATTGGAAAACCAAACCACATCAACCCAAGCAACCTTAACATCACGCGGACGAATAGATTGCCAAACCATACTAACCGCAAAAGGCTTGATAGAACCAGAACGTAATATCTATTCCAACTTGTCTTGAATGCCAAGAGACAACCTAGGAGATGGAATAGAAAGTAAACAAGGGTATTTAACCCCTAACTCTTGAGGCCACACCAACGAACCTGAACCAAGAACATCGGCTACCTTAGAGGACGTATTCAAACCAGCTCGAAACATATCTCTAGATGAAACGAAATCAGCAAGTGGACTAAGGGAGCACCATTGATCATACCAAGAGACGCGCGCGCTCCATCACCAATCTTGTTCCAAATAAACTCACGAATACATGGACGAAGCTGCAAAACCTTTCTCCAACCCCAAGTCATGTTACCATGGCAAGGACTATCCTAAAAATTATGGTCCTTAATCTTGTGCAAGTGTATCCATGTTACCCATAAAGACTCCTTCATCGTTAACAGCTTCCAAATGTGAACAGCCATAAGAGCTTTGTTAAAGAGGTCTAATCTTTGAACTCCAAGCCACCTTCCATTTCTTTTAGGCATGCTAACAACATTCCCACGCAAAACCTTCGCCCTTCCCTTTGAGCCGCCATTAACTTCCTGGGACACCATAGAAAAACTCTCTTAGTTTGTTCACAATATCAAGAAGGAATGCATGTAGAAGGATTTTAGAATAAAAAAACACTGAGGCCCATTAATAAATCATTTGCATAGAGGCCAATAAACGATTGTACAATTGTAACTGCCCCACAATCGTTTATAAAGGGACGTATTCTTTCAAATCATTGATAACGAGCCTAAACCTTTTTCAAATCTGCTCCTTAAAAATCTTGTATAGACGAGTCTAGACGGAAACCACAGGAAAACGCAAAATAGAGATATTTTCACCGGGAGCGGCCTCCCTCCTCAAAAGGCCATCATAAGTGAATCATTTTGTGTTACACAACCCTTAAAAACTGGGGTTCCCGATTAGTAAAAAAGCATGACTCTTTGATAAACTAAGATTTTCTTCTTGACTAATGCTCAACCAATACTCTTGAGCATTGAAAATGGCTCATAACTACGGCAATCCAAACCCTTAATAGTAACCTCAAAATCCTTTTTCCTCGATATCCTTCGTGTTATTTACAATCTAACCTTCTTTTGCAAACTCCAACAACGTTGCCAAAACTAAAAAAAGACATCCACAAACAGTTCTAAACTTGATTCTCTTCTTTGGTTTTTAACTCGGTTCAACAACCACAAATACTTCATCAAAAATCGTAGGTAGAACTAGAACACGCATGGAAAAGTTTCACTATTAAATTCGCTCGTTTCCAATTATTGAAAGCCTTAAGGTCCCATGTTCTGAAGTAAATTCTCTCAATTTGTACCAGGCCACAATAACTTGGAATCATCGTCATCTCATCAATTCGTTCCTCCCATAAAAATACCATATTAATTCAATAAGTTACCAATCCACAAACACTTTGGATGAGGTAATGAGTCTTCAGAAGCAATTGAGCAAAGCCTAGTGTGGTAATTCGGCTTCCTGCAGCGCTGGTTTAACCCTTCCCTAATGCAATACAGGTGATGGGTAGCATTTGGACGCATAGGCTTCCTCCCACCCAGTCGTATTGTCGGGAGCGTTTGGTCGTGGATTGATGATTCCTGCTTTCATCGGGTCAATGCGCTTCCTATAGTTTCTACCCATATAAAAAAAACAATTTTTTTTTCCAAATAAAGTATTATGTTGTAGACAAAGCAAATTAGTATCAATGGATGGTTTTCACATCGTTTTTGTCTTTAGGTTTCTGTTTGCTTTTCTGGTCATATTTGTGCGGCGCACTGTTCATAGAAGTGCAGCGTACTTTCTGGGAAAATTTGCTAAAGTGCGCCGGGTTTTTCTAATCAAATCGGGCCTACATCCTGGCTGTGTTTTAAAAATATTTGTATTTTTCTTCGGATCTTTCAACAAAATAAATTTTAAAATAAAATACATATTTTATGAACAATTATTTTCATATTCATTAAGATTTTTTTAACAATGGCATTTCGGATTAAACAAACAAAAATTTGTATATCATTTATTCTGGGGATAATCATACATAATAAAGCATAGATTTTAAATTTACTCCAATCTAAAGTCTAAATAAACCTAATGAAACAAGTAGATTGAAAGAAATTGAACAAATCAACAAGATATAAGTTAGAGAATGAAATTAACATACCCTCGGCATGATTAAAGACTTGCTGGATTGATCTTTTGAAAATTTTCTTCGAGTTTGGTGCAAGACCCGTTGGTTTTGTGTTTTGTGTGGGTTTTTATAAAGTGTGAAATCTTGTTTTATAAGTTTTTAAGATGAAACCGTCGCAAAGTGCGGCGCACTTCATAGAAGTGCGGCGTACTTGCCCTTTTTTATAAAATATATATATATATATATATATATATATATATATATATATATATATGATCCAAACTTACCTTGTACGTTTTAAATGCAAATATAATTGCAAACATAAATTTTTATTTCAATCCATCAAACTAACTCCTTTAATATTAACATTGTCGGACTAATGTCCATACATCAAATGGAATCCATTATGGATTTATACAACTGACTTTATTCGACTCAACATTAAAAGGTAAAAATGAGAGTATATAGTTACTCCTTTATTCTTGAAACCAGTTGGGTGACGACATGATGTCACTCAACTTATGGTACTTAGACAACCTTCTGCTTGTTTTATTTGTTACAAATCCTTGGTCATAAATATTTCCATAAGGATCGGTCAATCTGATCTCAGCATGCCATTGCCCATCACCTTCCTCCTTCTTGTTAAAACACCCTGTGTAATCGGGTTTCCAATCAACATGTTGTAATGGTACTGGCAACGATCTAAGAAGACTGACTACTTTCTTCCAAACACAGATTTTTTTAAACGGGTCCAGGACTGCCTGCAATGCTAGAGATCTATCCATGGGATCATTACAGTTTCAGTACTGAGCAAGTTTTGGTCCGTATATCGGTGCTCCAAATTTGTTTCTTTGAATAGCATACTCCTCCTAGTCGTCACTGTCACTTTCTGCAGTGTCCAAACTTGTCTTAGCTGCACGAAACGTTTGATGACTAAGTACATCAAAGGTAGATGTGATCCTTTCTATTGTATTTAAGATGATTACAAAGGTGTACAAAAATCCTCTCCCAACGATTATAGGTGTGTCTCTTTCAATCGGCATATCCAAAATGAGAAATTTTGCTATGATGGCAGTTACTCCTACTTGTGCCATCCTTAAGAAGCCTCATAGGCTCCGCCTTTGAATGGTTCAACATTGTAATTCCTCTGTTTACATTTGTCAACTCCTCTCTGCCTAGTTACTTGTAAACACGGTATGGCATAACATTGATATCGGAACCAGTATCGACTAATGCATTGAGGTTGATCTTTCCTTCCATCTGGATCGGTATCACGAATGCTCCAGGGTCCTTATTTTCTATTAGTGCCTTTCCTTTGATCTTGGTTATAGTTTCTTCCCCCTCTTTCTTTATCTCTTCATCTAGTTTCATTTTATCTAAACAAATCCCATCAAGTATCTTTTTATAGTTGTCACTGTATGCCATAGTTTTGATCACTGGTCTTTCTTCCTCCAGTAGAGAATATCTTTTGCAAATATCAATGGCCAGTGCCTCTCTTTCAGCTTCTTCCTGAGTTAACGGTTTTCCAGTAGACAATGATGGTCCCATATCAGAATAGATTAACTGGTATTTCTCTAGTTGCTTCCTCTTGTTCCTACTGCTCTTCCCCATTTTGCATACAAATAGCGGGATTTCAACTCCTTCACTATCTGGAATATCACCAAAGTCAAGATCATTTAACAAGAGATCCAGTCATCACTAATCTTTTCTTCTTCTCCAAAACTATCAAAGAATGGATCGAGTTTGGGTATATTGTAATAGTTTCATTCCCGAAGTCAGCAATTCCCTTGGTTAGACGCATAAATGATCTTCCCAGAACTACCCTTGGTTCGACATCATCCTCTTCGGGATGATTATGAATTTAACAAAGTAAATCTCTCTTCTTAATGCAACGATCAACTCCTTTTTAACCACTTTATTTCCACGTTTCACCTCATGATCTAGACATAATTTCACAGCAAATTCATTTGATATCATGTTTTCTTCCATTCCAAGGTTTATCTCATCGTCATATGCTTCTAGTCCATTGACGAAACAAGGTGCCACATATCTGTCGCTAATCTCCTCAGTATCCATTTTATGAAAGATTAGTGCCTTCATTTCCTTTTTACCTCCACTATTGGTTGTATCCTGATACTCAGAAGAATTCCAATCTCCATGACCTTCAGCTTTTTCACTTGATATCTCAATTACATTTTCTCCTAGGCAAGTTTTTCCAACACTCGAATTGGGATCCATAACTTTTATAGAGCAACATAACAATAGAACAACCGTTAGTGGGTTAGTTAAAACAAGTAATAACACTTTTTTACACTTACATAATATTAATAAGCAGATAGCAATTAATTAACGGAGTAATTTGTGTACGAAATTTAAGATATAAGCATTTTTTAGTTGTCCAGGTAGCAAAGTGCGTCGCACTTTAAAGTAAGTGCGGCCTACGTTCTGTAATTTTTCAAAATTTTTATGTTTTTCCAGGAAAATCGGCGTACTTAGAAGTAAGTGCAGCGTACTTTTAATATTTTCAGTTTCAAAATTTTTAAAACGTTTCATTTTTATAACTTTATAATTAATCATGTTATTAATCTTAATAAACATATCAAAAATGTTAGTTAACATTTCATTAAACACATATATAATCACATAGCAATGATTGAGGTCATAAATTTTTGTCTTAATTCCTATTAAATTTTTATTTTCATTTTTTAAACAAGCAAACTCAGAGAAACAACAATTAGCAAATAAGAAAAATACATAAACACTCATAGATTTAAACAAGCAAGACATAAAACAATATTTATTTGATTTTTTTAATTTTAAAATATAAATTACATGAATACAAGAATTAAATAAATAAGCACACAAGGAAAAAGATTCACATGTTTTTAGTGTTGATTTTACAGTTTAAAAATGGGTTTTTGGTTTTGGTTTTTGATTTTCTCTTTGAAAACTGATTATGTTTTGCAAAAAATGCAAGAAGTGCGGCGTACTTGGTGTAAGTATGGCGTACTTTCTAGAAATGCAGAAAAACCGGCGCACAAAATGATTGTGCAGCGCACTTTCTGAAGGAAAACGAATTTTGGGTCGGTATGCCAGAAAACTATACGGCGGTTTTGAAAATTTGGTTTTGTAAAATAGTAATGACTTAACTAAGAATGATTATAATACCCGGTAGCGGCGCCAAAAACTTTTGATGTGTTTCGAAAGCTTTAAATTTATAAGACTCAAAATACCAATTTATTAGACTGAAACACACGGGTAAAAGTATAACCCACGTATGTAGTATAATCTTTTAGGTAAGACCAGGTCGTTCCACGGGATTGGTAATTCTAAGTAAAGTCGGGACGTTTTACGAATGGTTATCTTATAGACTGTCACGGTCTAAAGATAAGGGTGAATTTCAAGATATAAAAGCAATGTTTATTTGGGAGATAAGGGTGAATAAGAAAAAACTTAGGAAGATAACGAGTTCATGAATTTTAGCATAATCGATTGAAGAAACGGGTAGTTTACTTAAAAGATTGTCTATCTCCCATAATAAAAAAATCCTTTCGGCCTTTACTTTTAATTATAAAAAATGCTTTAAGTTTGATTCGCGTTTTGGAAATAATAAAAATAAACTTGCTCAACCAAGTTCGGTAGACATGATGTTGAGCATTAAACTTTTTTATTCTTGGATTAATGATCATTTAACTAGCCAATCCTCACAAGGCTAAGATCAAGTTGTGTTGGAAACACAAAAAGTGTCGGTCACTTCCAAGTTGAAATAGTCTTAGCTCGTAGTTTATGTAATGATTAGATTAATAATCTAGTCCGGCCCAAGACCCATGGGAAGCCCATCATAGCCCATGGGCCGGCCTATAGGACATATATATACACCTCTCCATGACTTGGAGAGGTGGTTGTTGGTTGTTTCATTTTCCATTTTCACACACATACTACATTTCATCCATTCCATCCATCACAACCCACATCTCTTTCTCTTGTTCTTGGTATATCATTAGATTACAAGTTTCTTCAATTGGTATCAAGAGCCATGGAGTGGTGTGTTTAGTTTTTGTGTTTGTCTTGTGATTTGTGTTCAAAATCTTTATAAAGAACAAAAATTTTGATTCCGAATTTTTTGGCGTAAAAACCTTAAAGTTTTCATTTTTATTGTTCCTATAGGGTTAGTAACACTAGTTGTACAAGAATTTTTGCTAAAAACCATTCAAAAATGTGTCTTTTTGAGTTTTGAAAATTTGGGTTTCGTAGTAGTTATAACCGAACTAGTGTGTTGTATGTTGGAACCGAACGAGTAAGCCGAACGAGTAAGCCGAACTAGTAACTTTAGTTGGAACCGAACAAGATCAACCGAACTAGTAACCTTAGTTGGAACCGAACAAGATCAACCGAACTAGTATTTTTCTTTGATAACCGAACAAGAAGGACCGAACTAGGTCTTCTTTGACAACCGAACAAAAAGGACCGAACGAGGTTTTCTTTGATAACCGAACTAGAAGGACCGAACTAGAAGGACACCAAATTTTCAAATTTCTAAAATTATACGGTTCTTTCTGTGACTTGTAAAATCCCGTGAAACATTAATTTGTTTTTCCCGGTTTTGTCAAGAATTGTAAAATCCCGTGTAGTTTCATTTCAAGACTCAACAATCACATAACCAAACACAATTTCTTTCTACCACCGATCGATCAATTTGTAATCTTTTTGATACCACAATGACGACTCTTGCCGATAAGTCACTTCTTTCAGGAGGAGACAACAAACCACCAATGCTTGAAAAACACTTGTATGATTCATGGAAAAGCATAATGGAACTTTATATGATGAATAGACCACATGGAAGAATGATTCTTGTCTCTGTTGAAAAAGGTCCACTCGTTTGGCCATCAATCACTATGGATGGTGTAACAAGACTTAAAGAATATACTGAACTCACTCCCGCTGAAGCCATCCAAGCTGATTGTGACATCAAAGCAATAAACATCATTCTCCAAGGCCTTCCAACAGAAATCTATGCTCTTGTGAGTCAACATCGTGTAGCCAAGGAACTTTGAGAAATAAACTGCTCATGCAAGTGAAACGTCGTAACAAAGCAAGAACGAGAGTGTAAGTTGTACGATGAATTTGATAAGTTCACTTACAAGAAAGGAGAGTCGTTACACGAGTACTACTTGAGATTCACATTGCTACTCAATGATATGAACATCTACAAGATGCCACTGGAGCAATTTCAAGTTAATACCAAGTTTCTGAACACTCTTCCTGATGAATGGAGCAAATTCGTTACTGATGTTAAGTTGGTCAAAGGACTTGCATACTATTACCAAAGTTTATCAGCTTCATGCACACTTGGAAACAACATGAACGACAATGCAAATGAAGTTCGTTTGATGCATGAACGTAACTCCGATCCTCTTGCTTTAGTTGCATCTCACCAAATAAAACCCATCACCTTATCAAACTCATCAACACACTTACCAAAACACTCAACTTCAACCACCAGCTTCAACATATCCATCTCCACATATGGTCACCTTACAAGTCTCAACAATATTCAACCATCAATCATCAACACCACTTTTAGTAACTTTATCCATCCAAATGATTTTCAATCAAATCATTCACCTCCACAACGGGTATTCTCCATGATCATCCATCCTCATTGATATACCTCCCCAAATTAACCAATCAATCTAATTTTCCCCAACAAGACTTCGTCTAATTGTTCCAGTGTCCAGAAAGGGTGAGATCCCATTGATGCCGATCAATCACATTATGTTGGTTTGACCTCAGTTGTCACCTCTCCCATTATCCCCACATCCAATAATCAGCTAAGAAAACTCGTTTAAACCCTAGGCCCAACAGCTACCATCAATACATGGAAGAGTTACACAACAACCAAATCATGGGAGACAAACTTCTTTTTGCTGGCGTACTTCAAGGACTTACACTCCAAGGAGCAAGTGGAAGCCATTCCCACGCAAAACAGAGGACGATTAATGCTATAACTCATAAGGGTAATGCCACCTTTCCCTAGATAGTGCATCAAACCAAAGAGAAAACGGATGATTCAAGGTTTAAGGAGAAAGTGTTACTGGTACCACACAGCTCAAGCACATGGTCAAATTTCTAAATGAGAAGGAACTACTTTTTGCAGATCTAGATCTTCCTGAAAGGCCAAGCACACAGACCTGTCATTACACACAATGCTGCCTATCCAAGCTGATGATTTGGATGCATACGACACTGATTGTGACAAACACAACCTCAAAGATGCTCTCAAGGCGAATTTAACTCATTATGGTTCATTAAGCTCCTTGCTGAGGTACACATCATGATAAGATGAATAATAATTTGGCACATCAGCTGTGCATGTCATGCCGTCTTCTCAACCGTCGAAGTTGTGAATCATTCAGAAGACAAAAAATAACATGAAAGCAATAACATTCTTCCTTATTCTCAAGTAGTGATTGAACACAACAAGTAACAGTTCATAATTCTTCTAACGTCCTCTCACAACAAATGATTTGATATTATCTATGATTGACAGTCTTTAAAACCAAGTAGCTTAATTGTACCAAGACCAATCAGAAAATAAAGTGTTAAGATACCTTAAACTGCTGAGCATGTAAAGTATAAGGAACAAGTTAAAGTTAGAAAGAAGAACAAAAAGTGACTTAAGGAGTAAAGGATAACGGTTCAGACGACATGCTGGCACAGTCAGTAGAGATTGATCTTCTAAAACAAACTCCTTCAGAACATTTAAAAAAAAGGAAACATTATTAACAACTTTACTCTTCTACAAAAGTAAATTTTTAAGAAAGAAAATCTAGGAACAATGATAGAGAAATAGCTCTAAAAAGCCTATCACACAACTAGATAAAAATTTTTTTTTTAAAAGAGATCAATCTCACAAACTTTTTACCAAAATGTTGACGAAACCTTCATTTATTCTATGATAATACCACTAAAACAACTCTAGTTTTTCAAAATCCCTTCTATCTGCAGAAAGCTCAACAGTCGAAACCAAAGCTATATGTTGGTGATATTATTGTTCAAACTAATCCTATTGTGATTCCTGACTCAGAAGAGACCTTAGCACTTGCTGAAGAGAGTCGTTCCAAAATGCTTTTAAAACATAAGGATAATATGATGTTAGAAAAGAAAAAGCAAGTTGATACCACACCAATAGATTATGCTGCTCCTAACCAACTTTATAAAGATTTTCTAACACGATTTATTCAACAAACTGAATTATCTGCTGAACAAGCCTTTTGGTCTCAGAATTATATGAATTCTTCAAAACCCACACTTTATATTAGACCCACCAATGTTGAGGTTCCAAAAGAACATTCTAAATTCAAGCATGGTTTTAACACGAGTTACAAGAAACTTAAAACACCATCTTGCTAACTATGGATGTGGTAGTCAAAGAAAGACCACACAGACAGCTATCACTAGAGGGTTCGTGAGTGTCGAACATACAAAAGCGGGGGGGGGTGTTTAGGATGAAATAATTTCCATTTGTACTAGCTCTGAAGACTTATTAGTACATTACAACCCAACATTTTGTTGATGAACTTTCTGAAGTTCCAGTAATGTCTTCTATCTAATGGAACAGCTGTGAACAAACATCGCCTTTAGTCAAAACATTTTACGTAATATGAATCAAGTTTTGAACAAAAATGAACTACCTTGGAACAAAGTGGAATGAGCAAAGATATTGTGAACTTACTTTTAAATCCGTCGAGTAGGAATGATTATGTGAATGTGCATGAATGTCAAAAGTGTCTCAAACTTAAGACTGAGCTTCAAACGGATTTTGTTAAAAGGGAAACTTACGATAAACTATTCAAAAGTTTTACCATTCTTGAAAAACATTGCATCTCTTTAGAAGTTGACACTCAACTTAAACAGGAAATTTTTCAAAGGGAAAATTCTGTTTAAAAATCAAAGTTTTTTCCCAAGTTTTATTAATTGTTGAATAAATGAATTGAAAGCCCAGTCCCAAGAGAAACGACACGGTAATTAATGAATGAAAGGAGAATTAAATCTCTAAGTGGAAAAATGGATAAGGATAAGATCAAACAGGACTTCGAAGAGATTGAAACCATTAATATTGAATTGGATCATAGGGTGACAAAGCTTATTGCTGAGAACGAGCATTTGAAACAGACCTATAAGCAACTTTATGACTCGATTAAACCAGCACGTATTCGATCAAAAGAACAATGTGATGATTTAATTAATCAAGTCAATATAAAGTCTGCAAAATTTTTTGATTTAAATGCTAGTCTTCAGGAAAGGACTTGGCAATAACAGCACTTAAGGATGAATAAGGAAACTTAAAGGAAAAGGCCCTATGACAATAATATTTCAAACCACCCTAGTGACCAGAGTTTGCATACAAGCTAATATGGAACCAATAACCCCTACATTGTGAAATCCTAGGACAACTCACTCTGCCTATATTAAGCATTCCAGAAGAGCCACGATTCTTAAGGACTAGTCGATCATATTAAAGTTAATTATCCCTTAGATCCACTCTTGGAAATCTGCCTGTAAGTATACTAAAATAATTCAGGAGATGCTTTCTAAAATCAGTAAAACCTACCCTAGTATCAACAGTTCTGGAGAACAATTAGTGGTTGTGACCCCGATGAACAAAGTAAAAAACGTTAGATTTACTAAGCCCGTCACATCCTCAAGAAACACAAAAACAACCCATACCTCAAACCTAGTTTCTAACAAACCTATGTTGTCTTCTATACGAGTAAAACAGTCTACTAGTGCTAGCGGATCACAGCCTTCAGGCAATACAAAGAAAGATAAGATTCAACAAACACAAAGTAGAATTCTGAAGAATAAAGGAAAAGCCACCCTAGAGAAAGTTTGAAAGCTAGTTAAAAAAAATAAAGATCATGTTGTTGAACCAAAATGAATTGCCCTGAGCAACATTTCAAGATTATGTGAATCCTGACCTTCAAAAAAAAAAAAAAAATAATGTGTTTTAAGTGGAATGGTTGCATGCTTTCTGATAATCATATATTTTGTGTGTTCTTAGATTTATCAATGATGAGAATGCTCGTGGCTAAATCCTGGATCTGTAAGAAAATCCAAAGAGAAAAGTTTTGGAAACCAACAGGAAAGGTTTTTACCAATCTTGGATATATCGGAGACCCTACTGGTCGGGAATCCTTCCTATGAATAGGAAATGTGTGCCCTTTAACTAGGATTACCACAACTACTGAAGTGCCCCTTAGGAAATCATCTGCTCTAGATAATAAAACACCTAAACCTGTAGTCACATTGGTTTACTCAAGGAAACCTAGGAAGTCTAAAACTAGTGTTCCTGTTAACAATTATAGGTTATTAAATCTCTGAACTGCTAACAATTGAAACGCGTAGCAATCTCGGGATCCCATAATTTCAAATGTTCCATCTTTTCCTCCTTGATGTATGCCAAGTCGTCCAAATTGTCCTCTAGTAATTGGACTCCGCTGCTCCAAGCATAATGATCGGAGATCGCATCCTCAAGCACACCAACTTCGTCAGCAAAATTCTAGGTACCGTCAAATTCGTTAATGATCGGTTGCAAAGATTAGGGTTATTGAACTATCAATTGGGAATGTTACAATTTCAAGGTTTTTTACGTTGAAGGAAACTTGGGCAAAATCAATTCTCCAGGTGGGACAATTTTGTAATTCACCACGAAGTTGCGTTTTCGCAACCCACACCTACTACATCGCAATCTATAAAAGTTGTTGATTTATTAAACTGGCTCTCGAGGGGACCAATCTTTATACTCTCTCTCTTGGGGATATGATGCGTCTTCTCCTATATGTCCTCTGTCAAAGGCTCTTAAAACAGTCTGGTTATAGGCCATCGTCGTCTCTCTCATTTGAACTTCGGAGCTATTAATCATCTTGCCAGACATGGTCTTGTTCGAGGTCTCCCTAAGCTCAAGTTTGAAAAGGACCATTTGTGTTCTGCATGTGCTTTAGGCAAGAGCACGAAGAAACCCCACAAACCCAAATCTGAGGACACCAATCAAGAAAAACTCTATCTGTTGCACATGGATCTGTGTGGACCAATGTGTGTCGCGAGTGTCAATGGAAAGAAGTACATCCTTGTTATTGTCGATGATTACTCTCGATTTACATGGGTAAAATGCTTGCGATCAAAAGATGAAGCTCCAGCTTTTATTATCAATTTTTTGAAGATGATCCAAGTACGACTTAAGGAAACCGTCCGACGCATCAGAACAGATAATGGAACTGAGTTTGTTAATCAGACATTGCGTGAATATTTAATAGAAGGTTGGCATGTCCAATTAAACATCTGTTGCCGCTCTCCACAGCAAAATGTGATTGTTTGAAAGACGAAATCGTACGCTAATTGAAGCACCCGCACTTATTTAATTTACGCAAAAGCTCCTTTAATTTCTATGGGCCGAAGCAGTTGCTACAGCCTGTTATACCCAAAATCGTTCCCAAGATACGGCCGTTGACATGGTAAACACAATCCATACGAGCGCTTCTACACAACAAACTCCCCGACCTATTCGTAATCCTCAGGAGTTTGGAGTCACACTGCAACCCAACGAATTGATTAGCGCGGAATTGGGCAAGTTTTAAACCGACGGCCGATAAAGTATTTTCATGTGCTATGCCACCACGAAGAAAGCATTCCGATTACAACAAACTACCAGACGAATTAGTTGAAACCATTCACGTAGACTTTGATGAGCTGACTGCAATGGCTTTCTTTACACACAGCAGTTTTAGGACCCCACTTCATGAAATGACTCCTGCAACAATCAGTTTCATGGACTCGTGTATGCCAAACCCTCACCCTTCAACACTTGAAAATATCCGTTGTACCCACCTTCAGCGAAACTGACTGGGATATGCTGTTTCAACCGTTGTTTGATGAATTTCTCAATCCTTCACCTAGTGTTGATCATCCAGCTCCTGAAGTTGTTGCTCCAATTAATGAAGTAATTGCTCCAGTTCTTGCTGACTCAACCAGTTCACCTTCATCAACTACAGTTGACCAAGATGCACCATCTCCAAGTAATTCTCAAACAACACCCGAAACCGAACCTCCCGTCATTCCGAACGATGTTGAAGAAGATAATCATGATATTGAAGTTGCACATATGGGTAATGATCCGTACTTTGGTGTTCCAATTCCAGAAATCCCCTCTGATCAATCTTCATCATCGGATTCTATTCATATAATTGTGCACCCTGATCACCAAATTTCTGAACACAATAGCAAATGGACTAAGGATCATCCACTTGAAAACATAATCGGTGAACTCGCTAGACCAGTTTCCACTCGGCTGCAATTACATAAGCAAGCTCTTTTCTGTTACTACGATGCTTTCCTCACTGCTATTGAACCCAAGACGTATAAAGATGCTTTGACTCAAGCCTGTTGGATTGAAGCAATGCAAGAAGAACTTAATGAGTTCGAACGACTTGAAGTATGGGAGCTCGTACCCCGACCAGACAAAGTTATGGTGATTACTTTAAAGTGGATCTACAAAGTGAAACTAGACGAACTGGGAGGAATTTTGAAGAATAAAGCTCGATTAGTAGCCCGTTGTTACCGTCAAGAGGAGGGAATCAATTTTGAAGAGTCTTTTGCTCCGGTTGCAAGATTAGAGGCTATAAGGATTTTTCTCGCGTTTGCTGCTCATATGAACATGGTCGTATACCAAATGGATGTGAAGACTGCGTTTCTGAATGGTAATATGCAGGAAGAGGTTTATGTTAGCCAGCCGGATGGGTTCGTGGATAAAGATAACCCCAATCACGTGTATAAGCTAAAGAAAGCTCTTTATGGGTTGAAACAAGCTCCACGCACGTGGTATGATATGTTGTCTTCGTTCTTGATATCCCAAGACTTCTCCAAAGGCTTAGTGGATCCTACATTGTTCATCCGCAGAGACGGCAAGGAATTACTTCTGGTACAAATATATGTCGATGATATTATCTTTGCTGCTTCTACACCTGAACTTTGTGACCTATTTGCTAAAAATCATGTTTCGAAATTTAAGATGTCATTGATGGGCATATCTCATTTTTCTTAGGGTGGGGGGGCTACAGATTTCTTCTAAGTCACAGAGGCGTTCTTATTAACCAGTCAAAATATGCCCTTGAATCTTTAAAGAAATACAATTTTGACTCTTGGTGACAGTGGATACTTATTGGTGTGCCCGGTATCAGGCTCGGCCTACCGAAAAGCACTTAAATGCGGTAAAAAGGATCTTTCGGTATCTAAAAGGAACCGTACATCGGGGTCTATGGTATCCGAAGGATTCTTCGATTGCTCTAACAGCATTTGCAGATGCGGATCATGCTGGTTGTCAAGATACACGCCGTAGCACTTCTGGTAGTATGCAACTTTTGGGTGATAGACTTGTTAGCTGGTCGTCTAAAAGGCAGAAAAGCGTTGCGATATCTAGTACGGAAGCTGAATATATTGCTTTGTCCAGCTGTTGTGCTCAAATCCTTTGGATGAGATCACAGCTTACCGACTATGGCTTTGGATTCAATAAAATTCCAATGTACTGTGATAACAAAAGCGCTATTGCCTTATGCTGCAACAACGTTCAACATTCCAGATCCAAGCATATAGACATCAGATTTCACTTTATCAAGGAGCATGTTGAGAATGGGGTGATCAAACTTTACTTTGTCAATACGGAGTATCAACTGGCAGACATCTTCACTAAAGCTCTTGGCCGAAAAAGAATTGAATTTCTGATCAACAAGCTGGGAATGCGAAGTTTTACGCCGGAGACTCTGAAACAATTGGCAGATGAAGTTGATGAATAGTAGTGTACCCTATTCATATCAAAAAAAAAGACAAAAATATATTTTCACGTCATGCTTTCTAGCATCGATAATATTTACGGCTTCAGAAATGTCATTCAACAATGGCACAAAGCTGTAAATAAAGTTCGAATAGAAAACATGACATATGGCTTGCTATTATTTCAGATAGCAACCCGGTCATCATCTTAAAGGCAAGTATTCCGTCAAAAAGGAAACTTGACCTCTCCAAATGTTTTCAAAACATGCCAAATGGCTTGCTATTATTTCAGATAGCAACCCGGTCATCATCTTAAAGGCAAGTATTCCGTCAAAAAGGAAACTTGACCTCTCAACGGGAATTTATTCTCGGGCATGGTCTACTTTATGACCATGCAAAGGCTTGTGATTACTTTGCATCACAACCCGTGCTTCCTATATTCCATAAGTGTACGTGTCAGTGCGCTTATGTGTTAAAATAAGAGAAATCTTATTTTTTTGGTAAAAAGTTGTCTTCACAATGAATCAGTGTTTTCAGTAATCACAAAAAGATTTTTCAAAGACAATTCGACCACTCAAACAATGACAACAGCTCTTTAAATAGAAAACGGGTCATTATTTGAGGGGGAGTCATCAAATAATCTTTTAAAACGGTCTTTCAAAATAAGTCACGAAATTAACGGATAAAGTTTTTAATAATGACGGATCATAATTTAAGGGGAGTTAATGGATTTTAACTACACAAGCTTTAGATGTCATGTGTTTAAAACTTTATGGACTTATTTGCAATTTAAGACTTAGTTGATTCTCACGGAATAGATTTAAGCTTATTAATTCTTCAAACACGATCTCGAATATGTATGCGTATAAGGTTTTGCTGATTCTGACGTGTCGAAACCAGCAAGGGGGAAGGAGTAGATGTATACTTGATAGTGTCCTTGGCCTTCTTTTGAGGTTAGCTTCTTTTGATTTTAGGCTGTTTTGAATCTTTCGGGTGCACTATTTCAATCACATGGTGGAAGAGACATCTCGTCATTAGTCAGTATGCATCATTTGAGTCCCCAGGGGGAAGTGTTGAGAGTATAATTATTTAAAACGTGAGAAAAGTTCTTTCTGATTCAATAAATGCTTCCTCAAACGGTCAATCCCTAAGCTTTCTAAAGCGTGAGAAGATTGGATAATGATTCAATAAAGGCTTCTTCAAATGGTTTTATTAAATACTAAGCTTATTATTAATAGGGTAGATTTAGAATTGCTTAATGAAAGAGGTACACATAGCGTTTGTTGATTACCTTTAAATAGTCATATCCAGCAGGATGAAAAATGTATCATTTTTGGGACTTAGTTGACCTTAGGTGATATATTTCACTACTTAGAGGGAATACTTGTGACAATCCAGGACTTAGTTGACTTTGGTGTTACAATTTATATCATCACTATCATGTAAGGAGAAATACGGACATTCCAGGAATTAATTGACTTTGTGTTACGGGGTTTTGTATTATATGTGTACTTTAGGATATCCTGGGCTTTATAAATTAAGCCTGCTTCGTATGCGGATTGCATGAAAGTTCTGATTCTACTCAAGAAAGGATTGGCTGGGTTTTAGGGGGAAGCTAAGACAACTTCCCAACACCGACATCACCAACCACCAAGCCTAAAAGATACATATGTATCTGATCTAGTTTCATAATTAAAGTTTGAAGCAAAGCTTCATAACTTGGAAAGAAAGTTAAGGCCAATTGCCGAAGAGTGCTTGGACACGAGAAAGATAAAGATTAACTAACTTCTTGTAATAAAGAATGTTTAACGAGGAGATTAGAAAGTTTGTTCGTGGGAGATTGTACGAAGGAGACCTAGTGGTGCTACCAAAGGGACATATGATACATCATATGTGATTTATCATCATTTCAGGTTCAATCTTCGTTATATATTAAATCATGTGAATATGTCATAAGTAGTAAAGATCTTTAGGCGTTATTGTGAGTGGTTCGAGTACGATGATATTTTTCAAGAATTTTTCATCAAAATTCAAAATCTTTCAAAATTTAGCTACTCAACACAATATCATTTCCCTCATATTTTGAGGGGGATGCTTATTAAATGTTTCCTATAAAGTTATTTGTACATTTTGTCCCCGGACGTTTTTAATCAATTGATATCCAATATATCAAGGGCGATTAACATTTTGGATAAGGGGAGAATAATGTGATTAAACTGGAATCTACTTGTATCAAATGTGATTATATAAAATAGATTACAATGCACTCTTTACTTAGGCATGTACTATGATGACGGATGCACATTTAAGGGGGACGGATTTTTGTGTTAATGGAAAAATCTCATATGTGTAAATTTTTTTTGATATTTATATCAAACACTTTGATTGAATTTTCATATGTGTTTTGAAGGATTATGATGGTAGTTCCAAAAGATGGCCATGTTCTTAAATTATGGAGATTATAAGGGGGTTAGGCATAGGTATTCAAATTCCATGATACCACTGCCGGAATAGGAGGGTCTAACCCTTCAGGATATCCACCTAGTTAGTGTAGAAGTATTAGGTATGCTAAAACGAAGAAAAAGTGAGTAAATGGAGATATGTCTGACTGAGATGGTGCTAACACTGGACAAAACCAACAAGGTGTTAGTTGTATGACGTTCTCAGTAAGCATTATTGGTGTTGAAGAATGTAAAAGAAATGTAAAGGATAAGGGTGTAAAGAAAGAAGCCCCCATACACTTAGGAAAAAAAACGGGGTCAATAATAAAATGTCAGAACCACTAATGGTGTTGTCTGACATTGAAGACTTTTATGGACCATTGTGACGATATTGACACCCTCCATAGCCACTCAAGGTCTTCAAAAGACTCTTGTTTTCATTTTCTCACAAAGATTACACTCATTTCTATCGAACTTTTTTCACTCCGAGTTATTTGATATTAAAAGGTGGCAGTTTGGCTCAAGCCTTTGATCACTTAAAATCAAAGTGCACTATTGAGTCCATAGAGCAAAAGAGATCATCCATTAATATATCTATTAGACACTTGTCAAATTCTGCGTGCTAAGTCCACACAATGTGAATTACAGATTATATTTAAGAGTCTACGAATTATCCTTGTAATTTTGCAAGAACATCAGGTGAATTAATTCATATATGAAGATGGAATCCTACTTGAGCCAACATTTAAACAAGCTCATGGTAGGTAACTAGTACGATTCTTTATGAATCTCAAACTTTGATGACAACTGAGAAAGAAACGATGGTGCGATTCTATATGAATCAAACCTTGTTCCAGGGAAAAAGGATCCAATGGTGTTAATGAATTTTTTGAAATTATTAATAACTCTCGGTGTTGTTACAAAACACACTTTTGCATAGTGATAACCACATTGGATTTTCAATATCAATTTTATATTTTTAATCAAGTGAGATAGTAACTCGTGGTCACTCTTTGTGCATGTCTGCTTTGAGACGTTTCGATAATGAGAATCATGCTGAGTTTGTTGATCTTAAAAACATGTGTTAGAAAGGTTCTATTACTTCAGCTGGAAATCCTTGTAAGAGATATTCATAAATTGAATCTACCTGATCACAGGTTGATCCTTACGGATTTGAAGGTTACTCCAACCAAACATGGACGAATAACAAAGCCATATTCGTACCCTCTCTTTATTGCTAACTGTTTTAATGCAGGATACTTAAAGATGGTGTTGAAGGTACCTGATTCCAGCTGGCTCACAAGATTTATAACCACATGCTCAGTACCCGACCGGTGACAAACATAAAGACATTCATGATGATAAGCTCAAGTACTTGTTTCAAGATTCCGCTTTACATCTGGGACACGAACGTCTTTCTCGAAGTGACAAAGTGTTAAAGTTAAAGAACTTCAAGAAAGATGCAACATTAAAGCTTTCCAAGTCAACAAATCAAGAATGGTATGAGCATGTCGGTCAAGAAGTCATAAGATCACAAGATGACAAAGTAACAAGATCGCGAAACGAGATTATACTTTGCGTTGTGATCTCACAATGATCAAGATAACATCTCCATTTACAATGTAATGATAAAGGAAGAAAAGCTTCGAGCCTAAAGTCAAAGATTACTATAACATATTCATAAGATAAAGTCAAGTTTACGAGCTGAAGACTAAGAGATATAGCATACCTATGCTAGGTTTAAAATTTTATAAAATGGATAGTGACCTCCCTTAGGGGGAGCATTGTTGGAAAATAGAAAAGTACTCGGTCATCTTCCAAAGTTATAATAGTCTTAGACCGTAGTATTGTTATATGTATTAGTCTAGTTAAAGCTAGTCTGGCCCAAGGCCCATGGAAAAAGCAGTAGTATAAGCCCAATGGCCGGCCTTGGTTGTTGCATATATACCCTCTCCATGCCTTGGTTGAGTGGTAGTTAACTTGGTTGTTTCTTTTTCTCATTTCACACACATAATATTATTATCATCCATTCCATATTACTTTCTCTCTCTAGAAACTTTCCAACCCACTTATCTCTCTAGTTCTTGCATAATATTAAAGATTACTAGTATTTTCAATCAGCATGAGCAATGGCCTGATTCTCAAGTGAAGTGGGAAGGTAAATGAGAACTGCCTGGTACTGTTGGTCTTTACGTTGGTATATAGTTAATGGTTTCTGAGTTGTGTGACTTAGTTTCCTAGTTATCACAAATTTACTAGTACTAACATTTTCAGTTTGCGTAGCAGGCACGACTTTAGGTTTAGTGAGCCTAGTTAAAGGGCACTATTCTTCTAAAGTGAATATTCTTCCCGTGGGCCTTCATTGGTAACCAAAATTGGTAAGTATTTTGCCTGTTGGTTTCTAGAACTTGCTTAGGTTTCTGACTTGCTAAACTACACCACCACACCCTGACGCATACATTTTTAACAGAGGCGGTTGAATTTAACAAAGTCGTAAATAATTAACCACACACATATCATGATTTGTATAAATTAAGCAATTGTTACATGTCTTGCAAACAGAATGAGAATTTGAATTAATTACAATACGCTGAGATCTAATACTAGAATCAATACGATTCGTAGTTTTCAAACTAGACTTATTGGTCCTAGGGTGTTCTTCTACTTTCTTCTGGTTGGCACTCTTAGCTGGCAAGATCCTATTTTTCTTGGTATTGCTCCTAGGCTGTGATCCGCTGGCATCAGTGCAACTGTTTACTCTAGTAGAAGGAGGCACACATACATTAGTCTTCTGTTGTTCATGCTGCTATACCATCGGTTTGTGTCGTGTTACTATTTGTTGCTTTCACATTGGTCATCAAATGGAACTTGCTTTTCCATAAATTAAGGGGGTTGCTGCATCGTTTTTATCTCGTTGTTGATTGTAGTCTTTCGGACAAATGCCATAGCTATTCCATAACTGTTTCACTGAGAGTGTTTAGTGTTTACGCATGCAAATGCAAGTGAGATATATAATGGTCTTTCTACCTTAGCTCTCTACGATTCGCAAATAGGGTTTCTTACACTTTCCTTAAGGTGTTTGAGATAATCTAGATGCACTTCCCTATTGTTCCTATTGCGAGGGGCATTGGCTCAAATTATCGCATACACTCATTGTGGCAAAGAACTCATTTTGTTTTAACAGATTCCATAGTGATGAGTTTTTGATTTTCATGTATTTGGGGCTTTAGATTCTGTACCATTTCTTAGTTAACAAGGCGTTGTCTTGGTCGATATGTTTGGCATGTGTGATCTTAATAGAACCATATTTCCTTGTAATGCTGCTTAATTTTTGCATTCTCGGTCCTAAAAAGCTCATTTTGTTCTTGGAGAACGTTGACTTTTTTTGTCAATTGGGTGATCTAAAAATCTAAGGCCCTGAAATCAAGAGTACGGTCTGCTTCACTAAGGGTCTCTTATAATTGAGAGATTTACATTCTCAATTTTTTAATGGCGTTGTCTTTTCCTTGAATGTAAGCTTTCATTTTTTCGATTACAAAAACCGAGTCAAAATCATGTGCATCTCGAGCGGGTGAAAATGTATTGTTTCCAAAACTTTCTTTAAGATTTTGATATTTTAACTGCAGATTTAAGTGATTTACCTCAAGATTGAAAAAACGTTTTACTAATTTCGTATGAATCATCCTTGTGAACCTTATCAAGTATTTTATAAAGATCGGCTTCAAGTTCAAAAACATGTTTTGAACAACAGTGTGGGCTTCAGCATTTGCAGTAAATCTCGATATTAGTAAGACTCAGAATTGTTTATTGCAATATAAATCACTTCAGGTGGACTAGCAATTACAACAATTAAATTATTTCATTTAGCAATGAGGAGGTTTTTCCAGCTTAATCTCATCATGCTTCCTATTTACAAACAATTTCTTGGTCACCTCTGATTCCTACTCTTAAAAATATTATTTCATTTCTTAACTTCTTTTGTTTAGAGCCTTTGAATTCCCTCGAAATTGTTCTTTAAGTGTTTTGAAAAATGGAATGACCTCGATGAGATAACATTCCTTGGTTTGTTCAAAACCCCTTTCCCCTTTAGTGAGCCCCGTTGATGTAATTCTCTTTTTATAGGTTTTTTCAAATTCTAAAAAAAGTTGTATAAGTGAAAAAATATTAATTTTCACTTGAGTTTTTATTGGATAGCCACCCTGGGGCACTCAACGTTGAGGTTTGTATTTGGAGGATACATCGTTCAACGCTTTTGATTGGTCGTGAAGCTGTGGTTGCTCTTTGAGAGCTTCTATTTTCATCTTGATAGATCCTTGGACCAAATTTCTGATCGCGGGGCGTCAATTGTTTCTGTGGTTGTGAAAGTCGCTAGTAATCTCATTTAGAGTATAATGTGGTGCCAATTCTTAACTTTCTTGTCCACACACTCTGGGTCTTTCATTTTGTATTCATTTTCTTCTTAAGTGATTTAAGCTATATATATGGTATCCTTGACGTTCGTGCACATTATGGCCGGGACATGATTGGTTTTGATAATTTCATGATAATTATACTAGAGCAGGTGAACTTGCTTTTCAACGGGTGAAGGCAAAAGGGTTCTTTGTAGCCAATATCTACCTTTAATCTGTTCTATCATAATAGGGCTTTTGGTTATCAAAATGTGAACTGTTTGAAGAGACTGGTCTTGTTTGTATAAATTTATCTCGACCTATCCTTTAAGCTTTTCATCGTCAAAAATTCTTCAAAGGTTTTTATTTTCTTTCTGTTTAAAATCCATTATTCAAAGATGTACTTATCCTCTACATTGACTTGTTATGGTTAATGGTAGAGGTAAGTTGTAATTTTATAGAATGAAGTCCCCTTTTCAAACTTTCTTCTTTACGATTACGGTCAGTGATAACTATTGTTAATTGTTCGTTAAATCTTTTGTTCTTTTCTGTTATTCAAACTTAAACCAGTCTTTCATACAGTTCAAACTTGTTCTCTTATATGTGCAGGTTCAGAAAATCAATGAATTTCAACTAATTGTTCTGTTTGTCACTGAGACACATTGGGCAGAATGGTTCTTATAAATTCATTAAGTATCATCATGTATGCTATCATGTTGGTAAAGAAGGATCATTCTTTGTACAACTGACACTGCGTTTGTCCTATTACATACTGATCATTGGAATCATTTTAATATCACTCGTATAATCAGTATGTGCAGTCGACAACGTAGGTTTGGTTGTTCATTCATCATGCATCCTCCGTTTGTACTCATGATGTTCACAAAAAAGCATCCTGGATAGTGATCGAGTATTGTGTACCTCAGATAGAATGTTCTGATTCTTTAGACGAAATGGCTTAATCATAAAAAATGATTTGTAGCCACGATGATAGATTTGCATTATGAAACATCGGTATGTGCTAGTAGAAGCCTCATTTCACCATCAGAATCAAAAGATCCAGTCATCAGATTGAACACTTTATACCATAATTGAGTGATAAGGACATGTAACTGGTTTGCTCATTCCACATCTTCATCTAACAGCAGTTCTTGTCCACATGCAATAATAACAACCGCTCTTCATCCAATGCCACCCTATTCTCCTGAGCTTGCATCAGCAACATCTTGTCTTTGAAGTATTCTGAGTTCTATGGTCGCTTGGGCTGAGTGCAGTTCCTTGCTATGTGGCCTATACCGTTGCAGTTGTAACACTTAATCTGCCTTGCTTGACCTGGATTGCAATTCACAACTCTTGTTCTTAGCTTCCTATAACACCAGCTTCACCTGCACCAACGTGCATTGGTTCTCTGACCTCTTATATATGTCGGACCCTGAACATTCTGAAGAACAACCGTGTCGTCTTGAATTATAGCTTGGTTTCTTGTATTTGATGAAGTTCTGAGTTGATTGTTTGTTTGAGGTAGGTATGTTTTGTATGATTGGGTGAGTAGGGCAAGTGTGTTGGTTAAGTTCTCAATTAAGTTGTCCGTTGGAGAGAGTCCTGAGTCAAGTTGAGTGTTGTCAGCAAAGTGTGGTTGAAGATGTGTGGATGGTGGAGTGGTAGATGATTATGAGTAGTACTGCTGTTGTGAAACATTAGACATCAAGGCGAGAGGATCAACAGTGTGTTGAGTGAATCGATCCAACAACATTTTGTTCTCATTGGCATGTGCCTTGTGTTGCTTCAGATAAGCATACAACTAATCATAGTTGGAGTCCCTCAAACCTCTGTTCAGTTTCACTGCTGTTATAAATCTACCCCATTCAGGTAACATGTTATTAACAAACTTTGAGTTCAGCCGCATCCTGGACATGGTCATCTTGATGTTCCGCATGTCGTTGATGAGCTTGGAAAACCAGACATAATAGTCGTGAATGGTTTCTCCTTTGTTTTGATGGAAGTGTTCAAAGTCATCATACAGTTGTAATTCTCTATCTTCTTTCATCAGTTCCGAACCTTCCAGGAGCATCTTTACATTATCCCAAATGTCTTTAGCTTCAGTGTAGTGATTGATGAGATTATAGATGTATTTTGGTAACCCTTGAAGTAAGATGTTTGTTGCCCGAATGTCAGCATCATACCTATCTTTATCCTCAGGTGAAAGGTCCGAATAGACTCGAGTTCGTTCGGGACCTAGTTGCTGGGCACCTTCTGTCCCTTCAGCAATTGGGTCTCTAATAGTTCCCATCTGAAAAGGTCCTTCATCAATCGACTTCAGAATGTTCACCCCATTCTCTTTACCCCGACAATACAATCGAATACGTTGTTTCCATGATGCAAAGTCAGTCCTATCAAGCATAGGTGGTCGGGTATCAAAACCGGCACATTGGATATCTTCTGAAAGATTAGCCATCTTAATTGATTATGAAATGATTTAAGTTGATCGAACAATGATTAGTGATTGTATGTTAAAAGTGGTGATGTTTGTTTAAGTGTTTTGTTGTTTGAGTTTGGTACGTTTGTCAAGTTTATAATAGTCCAAATTCCAAACAGTGTATCAAACCGCTGGATTAGAGCTCAAACCGCTACTGTCAAACCGCTACAGTCAAACCGCTATGAAGAATTATACCAAACCGCTACCACGAAGAAAAATGGCCAGAGGTTTGTTTCCCAAAAGACCTTGAGAAAAATCTTCAATAAACCTGTAACAAACCGCTACCTACAAACCGCTACGAGTGTTAAACCGCTACGAAGTTAAACTGTCAAACCGCTACTAGAGGATATGGTAAACCGCTATGAAGAAATAACACCAAACCGCTACCAAGAAATGAAATTGGCAGAGGTTTGTTTCCCAAATCGCTATGAGAAATTGTCTTCAAAAACCTGTAAACCGCTATGGATCAAACCGCTACAATTACCAAATCGCTACTAGTAAACCGCTACACTAGAAGACAAACCGCTACTGACAAACCTCTGCCTAATAAGACAAACCGCTGTCAGAAACGACAAACCGCTAGCACAGTGTACGATCTGACAAACCGCCAGAACAGTGTACTTTCCTGACAAACCGCCAGAACAGTAAACCAAACCGCTACGAAACACTACAAGCAGTATACCAAACCGCTATGATGAATTACGAACTTTTACACTTTAAAACACCTAAAAATCACCCTTTTGAACGTTTTGACTTGGATTCTTTTGCACAAATGAGTACTAGAAGGCTATAGCAACTATAAAAACATAAATTTTAACACAAGAAACGTGAAAATCAATAAAACTCAAGAATAAGAGCTAAAACATCCTAAACTCAACTTTTGATCTAAATCAAGCACTAAAACGCACACACAAACGATCTAATCATCCCATGAGCTCTGATACCAATTGTAGGATATTGGATATCAGTACACAATCGAATGGTTAGTGGATTAGTTGAATGCTAGAGAGAGAAATAAAGAAAATGCACACTCCTCTAAAGAGAGAAAGTATGTGTGTATAAAATGACTAATTGTTGGAGTATGCTTGTGTCATAATAAATAATTATATGGCTAGACATATGTGAGACTATGGGGTCACATACATATACACTGAGGTATCATTTTATATATCGTGTTTATTGTATTTACGGTATATAAATAACACACGTAACTCGGGATTACTATTGGGCTTCTAATAACTAAGTAAAGTACTTAATCTATTAGACATGGAAATAAAATGGGAGGCCCATGAGGAGGAAAAGGAGAAGATAAGATCTAGTTTTGGTTATAAATATATTGCATATCTTCTCATTAATCGTATTCAACAATTTACCAAATCTTCTCCCCTATTTTCTCTCTATATGTACACGGCACAAAACTAATTCCCATCTAGGGTTTATAGTTTTCTTGATCCAACTCTTTGAATCTAGTTCATTCAAGCCGAGATCGTTGCAGATTCGGTTGTGAATTATTTGGATTATTTGATCGTGGTCTTTGATCAAGGTGAGTTTATAGCCCCCCTCTCTTTTACTTGTTTTACATATATTTTTGGGGTGAGAACATGCTTGTTTACAAATGCATTTACATGATTGATTTAAACTTGTTACATACTCGTTTACAAATTGGTTTACATACTTATTTACATAGCTCGCTATGGGATACATTACTTAACTTCATTTTTGGTCACGAACACATACTATACTTTTATGATTACGGATTAGCTTAGGTTGCATGAACTGACTAGCTATCGCCGGTAACGAACGTTATAACATGTCGGAACACGATTGGCTGGACCTACAGGGCCAACGACACATACACAAGGATTTTCATTACTGCCCGGGTGTTCTTGGAGGGGACACCTGTGATGGGTACAAAAGGGTTTTTCATTAATGCCCGGGTGTTCTTGGAGGGGACACCTACGATGGGTACAATTTTACTGTGCCTTGAATAAAGTGGCATACATACAAGTCTACGTCACAGTTTCATGAACTTAGAGTAATCGTAATCATTGTTTTATACTCACATGGATATTTACGTTGCCTTGAATAAAGTGGCAATACATACTTGAAACATTTTGGTGACATTAAATTGGTCATGCATTCTTTATAAATCTTTGGGATTTTTACATGGTACTGTGATGATACAGTGGACAAATACATTCATTTGAAACTTACATTCATATTTAAACTAATCTATGAACTCACCAACTTTAATGTTGACACTTTTAAGCATGTTTTTCTCAGGTGAATTAGATGCTTGGATTATTTGATGTGCATTGGAGTCTTTACATTCAAGTTTTTCATGGTGATGCAATTATGGGACAACTATTATTTTGATTTCAGAAAATCAACGAGATTGTTTTACAAACGACACATTTAGAGGTCGTTCTCTTGTATCTAGCGCTGTGTATTATGAAGTAACACTCCCGGACATATTTCCGCTGTGACACGTTTTTGGGGGTGTTACAGTTTGGATTCAAATGGCCCAAGAGTTAAAGGCATAAAGTCAAATTCAGAGCTGCTGGAGTGACTTCCACTAAAAGTGGGTTTCCTGGAGTTCTATAATGAGTTAGAAGCTAAAATTTATGGAGAAGGTGAATGACTCATGAGGCTACAATTTCTTGAACTGGAGCTCAGATTGGGGAAGATTCCTTCTAGGATTTTCTGGCCCGTCAAGTCAGCTGAAATTTTATGGCAGTTTAGGGCATCATGCTCATTAAGGGTTTCACTTGCTCATGATGGTTCTTAGAGCAGGTGGGATCCCTCTTTGTGGTTGTGTGGTTAACCCTTAGTTGACTTCTTGGTTCTTGTGATGGCTCACGAGACCAAGCATAGGTTTTTTCATCGGTTGAGGCTTTGTTTGTCTGCTTTTATATATGTTTGGAATGTATATAAACTTGCAAATGTTTTTATAAAACGAAAAATAAAACACAAACCATTCTAGAAACTAAATCTTTGATTTTGTTTAAAGTTTAAATATGATTTGAAACTCAACACTTGTTTTTTATATAAATAACACGAAATAAATGTTATGATTGTTATTTAATTTGTGTATTGTTCAAACTAATATTTATTCCACCTAGGTGAACAACTTGACACACATAAAAGATATAAAACAAGTATTAGACTTAAGTTAAAAATAGTTTTTTAACTTGTGCTACGAAGGATGAATGCATGCTTTCTCGTACACACTTTTAATCATGTATTCATCAAAACTTATACCCGTCACAAATTTAAGTCATGCCGT
>BQNB010020915.1:0-64896 GCA_026074375.1 Tanacetum coccineum | reverse complement strand
ATAACATCTCATTTGAAATATAAACCCCCTCCAAGTCAAGGTACAAGTCCTTAAAAGCACAATGTATAAGTCATTAAGCATGACATTTACAATAGCCGTTTTATCTCCGTTTTCCTAAGAAGGCTTATACAATCCATCAAGTAAAAGTTGCAAGCAAGTCATACACTTCATTTACAATCCATATTCATTCTCATTTCATGAAATTACAAGAAAACCCTAAACCGAGCTAGTTTCTAAATCGTGACCCGTTTATTGATCTTTATCTGTTTTAAACCTCAACCACTACTCAAATAAGTTGTAATTACATAAATTACAACATTACAAATCACATTCCATCATCATTTCATCATTATAACAACAATGGACGAGAATTAAACCAAGAAAACCCTAATCGAACCCTAATTGCAAAACACAGCCTGTTTACTCATTTTCACCCATTTTGATCATGAACCATTAACCAAATTGTGATCTAAGCTCTTAATACAATCCTTAAGATCATTACTTGCATTGCCAATATCTCAATATGTAATGTAACTTGCATAACTAAAGTAGACAAGCTCACGCAACCTATCTATGGCCATCTAATCTACATATATGTAAAGAAAACATCATAACATATCAAGTCGATATCTTAATATCATTATTACAAAGTATATTACTCATATAATGTACCATTCGCAACGTTATATCAAGACGGGCTTTAAACCATTATCGTATACCTCTAAACCCTAATTCCATAAAAGGTTAATATCTAAAGTGAATGCACAAGATACTAAAGCTCATGTACAAGTAATATAACATCTCATTTGAATACATCTTCCCTCTAAAATAAGGTACAAGTCCTTTAACGCATAATGTGCAAGTCATTAATGCTCGATATTCAAAATAGCCGTTTTACCTCTGTTTTCCTAAGAATCTTGTATAATCTATCGAGTAAAAGTTACAAGCAAGTCATATACTTCATTTACATTCTATAATCATCCTCACTTCATAAGATTTCATGAAATGAAACCTAGAAACCCTAACCCGAGCAAAATACTAAACCATGACCCGTTTCTCGATATCTATCCATTTTAAACTTCCACCAACACTCAAATAAGTTGTAATAACTTAATTTACAACATTACCAATCATATTCAATCATTATTTCATCATTTCATTGCAAGTATACACGAAATAAATCCAAGAAACCCTAAACGTGCCCTAATTTGACTTTGGACCCGTTTACTCGTTTTCACCCATTTTAAACCCAAACCACCTATCAAATCGTGTTGTAAACTCTTAATACAAGCCTTACAATCCATATTCCATCATCACTAATCAAATGCACACGAAATTGAAGCTTAAAAACCCTAAACGTGCCCTATTGAACCCGTACTCCATTTTTGCAAGTTTTAACCCATTTTAAAGTTCCATATTGCAAACAAGCACCTCAATGACTAAGCACCTTCACCCACAAGCTGCTTACAAGCACCACCATTCCATTTCTTGGTCCAAAAATTGGCCACATCCCCTCTTTGTCACCCATATCAGCCGCGGCCTCAATTCAAGCCACAAACACCTTCAATGATAGTTCTAGCATACATGACTCATCCAACACAGCCCCTAGCCTCTCCACATCACCTCCCATGTGTCCTAACCTGATCACTAAGTTTTCTTGGCCTCTAAGGGTTGCTAATACTATAAATAGGGGTGTTATGCCTTCATTTCAACTCATCCCCCACTTCCTCCTCTATAACCCATTTCTAGCAGCAGTACTTTGCTCAAGAAGATCCTAAGAGGTCCTAAGAAGTCTCAAGAACAAAAGTGAAGCAAAAGAAACCAAGAAAAGAAGCCTGGGAGTTGTTATTCTAGGCGTACGAAGCTAAAAGTCCCGATTTTGACCCGTTTCCAAGCTATAAGCTTAAACCCAGGTTTCTGTATGTTCCACTTTCTGCTGCCTACACTCTTATAATTTTCATATGAATCCTAATAAACTCTTGTTAAAGTTGTAATAACTACAATTCCTGCTCAATTTCCCATTTTGATCCAAAACCGGACACCGAAACCCTAAAACATGTTATCTTTGAATCTATGAGCTAATATGATAAAATGTTGTTATAATCTATCCTAACATGCTTAATTAATGTTAATATAACCACTTTATTGATTATTGAAAGAATTTGAGATAAAAACCTACGCGTTTTCATTATAAAACCCTAATTCAACCCGTTTTGATTTCTAGCTTAACGAATCGTTAATCTAAACTTTCGTTAAGTTAAACCTTCATATTTTAGCTTATATTAATAAGCTATAACCTGAAAATATCATTTAGAAACTTAAAATAAGCTTGCATGGCATTTTAGACTTGTTTTGCAAAAGTATTCCATGCAAGGGGTATATATCGTAACTTTCTGAAATTTATAACTAAAAGGACTGAAAATATCATTTTATCAAAGTTATAACTATAGGGGTCTATTATGTCACTTTCCAAAGTACAAGGTTTACTTTGTACATCTTTTAAACTTGAAGGACCAAACTCGTAAAAGTGCAAACTCCGAAGGTATATTTTGCCATTTTTCATTCTTAAGGGTGTAAAATGTAACATTTTGAAAAAGTATAAAAACATGTTCAAAACATTACAAGACATAACTTTAATTAACGATTGTCGTGCTTATCATTTCCAGATATTGATCAAAACACCTAAAACCGATTATATCATATCACAATACTAGGGAGCTTCATATTAATGGGTTTCATCTTGGTATTACGTTCTGAATGAGTTGTTGGGATTACGGTTTAAAGCTTCCTAGCTCCTCAAACGTTTACTGAATGACTTCTGAATTATGATGGCCCGAACGGTGATACAATAATTCCAAACTTTCCAATCAAACTCATATCAATATTAAACTCTTAGAATCCAAGTTCTAGAGTATAATCTTCCTAAGACTTAACATATTTACTCAGGTTGCATGACGTGGCTATTTTTTTTGCTATATCAACCTTCCCTGTTAAGATTGTGATAAGGTCGTCAGCTTTCATTTTGAAATCTTTATTACAACTACCTACAATAGAATTTCAAAACCTCGCTTTACTATTTACATGTTTTTATAAACCTGCGAGGGGGATACATGCTTGTTACAAACTCTTTTGCATACTCGTTTATCTTATAACAATGTGATTACTTTTCAAAGACTTAGTGAGTTCATAGCCTCACTTTTTAATCTCTTTAATGTTTTCATAAACCCGTGAGGGGGATACATGCTATAAATTACGAATACAAGTGTTTTTCCAGACTATATGCTAACCTGATATACCATTACAATTAATGTCTAAGTTACTTATGCCAAAAGTCCCTCATTATCATGGACCATTAATCACTTACGGGTGAACGCGAATATTATGGATAGATCTATCGGGATTGACGAATCCTGTTTGTGTTAGCCGGATAGGTAACCAAACACACTATATTTGAATTTCATAGGTATATGGCAATTACCTACACCGAGGGCCATTATCTCTATATATATATATATATCACATCAATTTGGGTATATATATACACCAGTCAGTTTGTGTGCCATGAGCTTAGACGAAATAACGAGACAATAACGCAATTATACCATAACATTATACATGCAATACCATTTTCCCATGATAATTGTATTCGTTACAATTATTACAAATAACGGGTGTATAACAACGTAACCCAATACCACACTATAACGCATTACTATGACACTGCTTTTATAACAATTACTTATGATGACTTGTATTCAACTATTACATTTCAAACCTATGAATTTCACTCAACCATTGTGTTGACTTTTTAGCATGTTTATCTCAGGTAATTGAGCAACTTATGGCACGGAGTGGCATGGACTTGAAGATGGCTAAAACTTGTTATCATTCACATTGTATGTAACTAGATTTTGGGACCTGCCTTTGTAAAACTCTGATTTTAAATGAATGATAACGTATCTTTTGAACAAACGTCTCTTTTGAGTCGTTTTCTATGATTATGATTGTTGTATCCATGAAGTAATACCCCAGATTAGCTTCCGCTGCTATATGTAAAAATGGGGGTGTTACAGATTGGTATCAGCGCCATGGTTATAGAGAACAAGGTCAAAACCTTAACTATAACCACATTTCTTTTTCTAGCCATCAAAGTCCTCCGTGCCACTGCATTCCCAGAACAGTATGTAAAGATACATAACTATTATACTATATTATACCATAAATAACTTATGTTATTTACAACTGGGTTGTTAACAGAACGATGTCTTCTCCCAACCACTCTACTTCCGATATTGAGGATGCTTTTTCCTCTATGAATATTCTTAACTATACTTCGGTCTCATCGGATTATTTCCCAACTTCATCGGAAAGCAGTTCTTTTAACTCTTCGGAAAACTCTAAAGATAATATGATCCCACCAGTATTCTCACCTTTCTACAATAATCCTTGTTTAAAGGACGTACAAGCATTTTATACTAAGGAATCACCTATTTCATCACCAGATCCTATTACTCCACCAGCTGTTTTAACTCCATCTCCGGTATTACCACCATCACTACTATTTGATCCCCGATATTTCTTTGTTCCTGAAGAACTATTACCACCTAAGAAGCAAATCCATCCCCCATCTTCTTCCTCAACTACGTTATCTAATTCATCTCGGAATCAAACCTGTGATTTGGTATCACCATCTTTCTCAGTTTATACTCCTACCCCACCTCAAATATTTGAAATAGGAAAAAGTTCAATTAAGATGCATCTGAAACATCATGAGGAACAAATCGAAGATATTTTGAATTACTTAGATGAACTCTCTTTTCACCACATTGAGAAAATGGAAGAAGGACGTATTAATAGAATGATCATACGAAGAAATGGTAACGAACTAAAGACCGAACTTAAGAGAATCCGTACTCAGATTATCAAACTTCACAAGAAGCAATTAGGGCAAAAGGATAAGATTGCCTTTGCTCACTACAGAATTTCCAATCTTGAACAAATCATTGAGGAGATCCAAGCTCGTCACCAAACAAATCAGGAAGATCTTTAGAATGCCATCTACAAGCTCAAAATCAGCAAACTATCAGACTAGTTATAGCTTCATCCTAGCCACGGGATGTGTGGTATAAATAAAAACACTTGTCAAATCTTGACTATGTACAGTACTAAGACAAGTTGTTCTTAATACAAAGGAAAATCCCGTTACCTTGTTGTTTCATAAATACCAACTTATATCTCTTTCATCATCATCCCTGTCATCATCATATGCATCATTATCTCCGTCTCCATCATTATGAATCATACCATAACCTCTAGATGCTTATAAGTGCTTAAAATTCAAAAATAAGCATTACTCTTTAAGCATTTTAAGCATCACATTTTCTTTTAAGTATTACCTTTCAAAACTTGTGATGTCATTCTTACTACGCGTTATCTTGTGTTGATAGAATGCCTCCCAAAAGGACGTCAACATCCGAAACACCAGCCATAACTTTAGCTGCCATCCAGCAACTGATTACTGATGGCATTTCCTCAGCTCTGAAAGCACAAGCTGCAACAATGGCAAGTGCTAGTAATCCCAACAAGAACACCGGACCTACTAGAACTCCTGTAGCAAAAATGGGAAACTATAAAGAATTCATAAGCTGTTAACCTTTCTACTTCAATAGTACGGAAGGAGCAGTTGG
Organism: Tanacetum coccineum; assembly: GCA_026074375.1. Taxonomy (NCBI): domain Eukaryota; kingdom Viridiplantae; phylum Streptophyta; class Magnoliopsida; order Asterales; family Asteraceae; genus Tanacetum; species Tanacetum coccineum. The sequence continues at coordinate 59,209 of BQNB010020915.1, read as the reverse complement.
CCTCATTCGCTGGTTTGAGCGGACTAAATCGGTATTTTCTCGTAGCAATTGTGCCGAGGAAAACAAAGTGACCTTTGCTACTGGTACTTTAACCGATGATGCCCTGTCCTGGTGGAATTCATACGCTTAACCTATTGGAATAGATCAAGCCAATCAAATCACCTAGACCGAATTGAAAAGGCTCTTAACCAATAAGTATTGCCCTCAAACTAAAGTCAAGAAAATGGAAGACGAATTTTACAACTTAGTTGTGAAAGGAAATGATCTTAAGACTTACATTAGGAGATTCCAGGAATTAGCCGTCTTATGCCCAAACATGGTACCAAACACCAAGAAACTTATGGAAGTTTTCATCAGTGGATTGCCCAGAAGTATTGAAGGAAATGTTAATGCCTCGAAGCCTCAAACTTTGGAAGAAGCCACCAACATAGCCCAGAGATTAATGGATCAGATAATAAAGCGTGATTCTGTGCAAGAAACCAATGATCACAAACAAAAGCTTGAGGATAAGAGAAACATCATCGACAACAACAACTATCAGAATAACTATAACAACAACAACCGTAACAATGATTACCACCAACAGCATAATAGAAGGCAAGAAACCTTCAGGACTTATGCTGCCGCCAATGGATATACTAGGAATCGTCCCTTGTGTAAAAGGTGCACCCTGCATCACATAGGACCCTGCACTGTCAAGTGTCGAACTTGCAACAGAGTAGGTCATCTGACCAAGAATTGCAGAAACAAAAGACCAACCACTAGAAACGATCTACAAACAGTATCCGTAACTTGTAATGCCTGTGGAAAGAAAGGACATTATGCGAATTAGTGCTCAAAACAATAATCATGCACATGAAACATACTTAGAGATGAGCTTGCTTTTTTTCGCTTTAGGATTTCTACCATAGAAACAACTCTCAAGGATATTCAAGTTTCATCAGAATCTTCTTCAGTCTAAAAAACCCCAAACATCAAGCTATAATCCTTTTCGTTTGTTGCTTTTATCTAGAATCCTATCTCAAGACACGTAGCATAAGTATCAACTCTTTTAAAGTTTCATATGTAAAGTTATCATGAAATAATATAAAAGTAATGATTCTGTTGCTCAAATAACCCAACAAAATCTTGTTAACCTGGTGGAAATCAAAACTCGACATCAGTGTGTCAATTCCATTAATTCCATTATTTTAACTCTAATACTCTCCTCAGAACTTTGAACCATAAATTATCATCCCGACTATATAGCGTCCAGTACAAATTAATACTCCATTTTTTCTTACTTTCATGATCATATCAATTTTCTGTACATTACTGTTTTGATATCCTTGTTTTTATGTTAGGTAAGACGATTTATGATCATTTATTGAACATTGATTAGACGCTCTTCTTTTGATAAGGAAATTATAAATCTCTAAACTATGAATTTATAAATTCTCAGTTACAAGGATTTGGACGCTTCTCGTTGTAAGTGACAATATATAAATAAGTAGGCTTAAGTATATAGCATACGTACAAACAAGTTTCTTTTAATCCGTTTGTACAAATAATTCCTTTTCTTCACTTATCATTATCATTATTACCTTTATTATATGTTCATTTCTAAATCTATACCCCACATGATTAGCAACTCTCTTATAATTCATAATCCTTCCTTGACATCTCTCCGATATTTTGACTAAATCTCAGGACGAGATTTCTGTAAGGGGTAGAGACTATAACAACCCAGAATTTTCATTAAATGTAAAATCAACCTATTTTACTATAATCATAATTGTACGGGGAAATTTTTCGCTTTATTACATTACTTGCATTGCCAATATCTCAATATGCAATGAAACTTGCATAACTAAAGTAGGCAAGCTCACGCAACCTATCTATGGCCATCCAATCTACATATATGTCAAGAAAACATCATAACATATCAAGTCGATATCTTAATATCATTATTACAAAGTACATTACTCATATAATGTAACATTCGCAACGTTATATCAAGATGGGCTTTAAACCATTATCGTATACCTCTAAACCCTAATTTTATGAAAGTTTAATATCTAAAGTGAATGCACAAGCTACTAAAGATCATGTACAAGTAATATAACATCTTATTTGAATACATCTTCCTTCCAAAATAAGGTATAAGTCCTTTAAAGCATAATGTACAAGTCATTAATGCACGATATTTAAAATAGCCGTTTTACCCCCATTTTCCTAAAAATCTTGTATAATCTATCAAGTACAAGTTACAAGCAAGCCATATACTTCATTTACATTCCATAATCATCCTCATTTCATAAGATTTCATGAAATGAAACCTAGAAACCCTAACCCGAGCAAAATACTGAACCATGACTCGTTTCTCGATATTTATCCATTTTTAACTTCCACCAACACTTAAATAAGTTGTAATAACTTAATTTACAACATTACCAATCATATTCAATCATTATTTCATCATTTCATTCCAATTATACATGAAATAAATCCAAGAAACCCTAAACGTGCCTTAATTTGACTTTGGACCCGTTTACTCGTTTTCACCCATTTTAAACCCAAACCACCTATCAAATCATGTTGTAAACTCTTAATACAAGCCTTACAATCCATATTCCATCATCACTAATCAAATTCACACAAAATTGAAGCTTAAAAACCCTAAACATGCCCGTACTCCATTTTTGCAAGTTTTAACCCATTTTAAAGTTCCATATTGCAAACAAGCACCTCAATGACTAAGTACCTTCACCCACAAGCTGCTTACAAGCACCACCATTCCATTTCTTGGTCAAAAAATTAGCCACATCCCCTCTTTGTCACCCATATCAGATGCGGCCTCAATTCAAGCCACAAACACCTTCAATGATAGTTCTAGCATACACGACTCATCCAACACAGCCCCTAGCCTCTCCACATCACCTCCCATGTGTCCTAACCAGATCACTAAGTTTTCTTTTCCTCTAAGGGTTGCTAATACTATAAATAGGGGTGTTATGCCTTCATTTCAACTCATCCCCCAATTCCTCCTCTATAACCCATTTCTAGCAGCAATCCTCTGCTCAAGAAGATCCTAAGAGATCTCAAGAACAGAAGTGAAGCAAAAGAAACCAATAAAAGAAGCCTCGGAGTCGTTATTCTAGGCGTACAAAGCTAAAAGTCTCGATTTTAACCCATTTCCAAGCTATAAGCTTAAACACAGGTTCTGGATGTTACAATTATGCTCCTATACTCTTATAATGTTCATATGATCCTAAGTAAACTCTTGTTAAAGTTTTATAACTCAATTCATGCTCATTTTCCATTTTGATCCAAAATCGTACACCCGAAACCCCAATTTCATGTTTTTCTTGAATCTATGAGCTAATATGATAAAATGTTGTTATAATATATCCTAACATGCTTAATTAATGTTAATATAACCACTTTATTGATTATTGAAAGAATTTAAGATAAAAACCTATGTGTTTTCATTATAAAACCCTAATTCGACCCGTTTTGATTTCTAGCTTAACGAATCGTTAATCTAAACTTTAGTTAAGTTAAACCTTCATATTTTAGCTTATATTAATAAGCTATAACCTGCAAATATCATTTAAAACTTAAAATAAGCTTTCATGACAATTCAGACTTGTTTTGTAAATATTATCCATGCAAGGGGTATATATCGTAACTTTCTAAAACTTATAACTAAAAGGACTGAAAATATCATTTTATCAAAGTTATAACTATAGGGGTCTATTATGTCACTTTCCAAAGTACAACGTTTACTTTCTACATCTTTTAAACTTGAGGGACCAAACTCGTAAAAGTGCAAACTCCGAGGGTATATTTTGCCATTTTTCATTCTTAAGGGTGTAAAATGTAACATTTTGAAAAAGTATAAAAACATGTTTAAAACATTACAAGACATAACTTTAATTATCGCTTGTCGTGCTTATCATTTCCAGATATTGATCAAAATGCTTAAAACCGATTATATCGTATCACAATACTAGGGAGCTTCATATTAAGGGGTTTCATCTTGGTATTACGTTCTGACTGAGTTGTTGGGTTTACGATTTAAAGTGCCCTAGCTCCTCAAACGTTTACTGAATGACCTCTGAATTATGATGGCCCGAACGGTGATACAATAATTCCAAACTTTCCAATCAAACTTATAACAATATTAAACTCTTAGAATCCAAGTTCTAGAGTATAATCTTCCTAAGACTTGACATATTTACCCAGGTTGCGTGACGTGGCTGTTTTTTTTGCTATATCAACCTTCCCTGTTAAGATTGTGATAAGGTCGTCAGCTTTCATTTTGGAATATTTATTACAACTACCTATCAGGTGAAGTTCATAACCTCGCCTTTACTTATTTACATGTTTTATAAACCCGCGAGGGGGATACATGCTTGCTACAAACTCTTTTACATACTCGTTTATCTTATAACAATGTGATTACTTTTCAAAGACTTAGTGAGTTCATAGCCTCACTTTTTAATCTCATTAATATTTCATAAACCCGTGAGGGGGATACATGCTATAAATTACGAATACAAGTGTTTTTCCAGACTATATGCTAACCTGATATACCATTACAATTAATGTCTAAGTTACTTATGCCAAAAGTCCCTCATTATCATGGACCATTAATCACTTACGGGTGAACGCGAATATTGTGGATAGATCTATCGGGATTGACGAATCCTGTTTGTGTTAGCCGGATAGGTAACCAAACACACTATATTTGAATTTCATAGGTATATGGCAATTACCTACACCGAGGGCCATTATCTCTCTATATATATATATATATATATATATATATATATCACATCAATTTGGGTATATATATACACCAGTCAGTTTGTGTGCCATGAGCTTAGACGAAATAACGAAACAATAACGCAATTATACCATAACATTATACATGCAATACCATTTTCCCATGATAATTGTATTCGTTACAATTATTACAAATAACGGGTGTATAACAACGTAACCCAATACCACACTATAACGCATTACTATGACACTGCTTTTATAACAATTACTTATGATGACTTGTATTCAACTATTACATTTCAAACCTATGAATTTCACTCAACCATTGTGTTGACTTTTTAGCATGTTTATCTCAGGTAATTAAGCAACTTATGGCACGGAGTGGCATGGACTTGAAGATGGCTAAAACTTGTTATCATTCACATTGTATGTAACTAGATTTTGGGACCTGCCTTTGTAAAACTCTGATTTTAAATGAATGATAACGTATCTTTTGAACAAACGTCTCTTTTAAGTCATTTTCTGTGACAACCCGAGAATTTCCGTTCAATAAGTTAGCCATTTCTGTGTAGTAATTTGAATTTTTAAAAGTTTCATTTAGCTTTACAGTTTAACCGGGAAGTTGTTCCGTTATTATCTGAGAATCATCACCGGGAGCGAACCGGGGCACCAAACGTTGTAGTATTTTGGCAATAGCCACGTTTTTATTTTTTAAGGCAATGTTTTAAATTTCGTAATTTTCCGTGTTACCGTTACTCGTTTTGTTATTTACATGATATGTGCTTTGGTTTATATCTATAATTGTGCATGGTATCTCTTGAAATTAAATACAAGCTTGCATGATAATCCTAAAATGTTGGAAGCCACTTTTGGTCCCCCCCCTTGGTCTCATTTCCAACCGAATATGCATACACATACATGCATAAGATTTAAATTTTGAACCATTTCACTAGAAAAGCTTACATGTTTTATGGTTAAGGACATGTACACACAAGGGTTTAATTGGGAGATCAAATTGGTCCCTTTGTGTTGTCCCCCCCTCTTGGTTCGTCGGTACACACACACAAAAGCACCATATGTGTGATTTTGCTAGTTAAATTCAAGTGTTCATAGACATTCCATTATCATTTCTCACCAAGAAAAACATACACATTTCTCTTTCTTTTCTTCTCTCTTTGTCCGAACCATCAAACACACGCACACAACTCCATTCATTTTTAATTCTTGAGCAACCTATAATTTTTCCGCTCCTCGTACTCCACAATCAAATGGGGTAGTAGAAAGGAAAAATCGCACTCTACAAGAAATGAGTAGAACCATGTTAAACGAACAATCCATTCCTCAAAAATTTTGGTGTAATGCGGTCGATACATCAACCTATATAATTAATAGAGTTTCCATTAGACGTATTTTAGGAAAAACTCCATACGAGTTGTTAAGAGGTAGGAAACCAAACCTTAACTATTTTAGAGTATTCGGAAGTAAATGCTTTGTTCTTAATACAAAGGATTACCTCACCAAGTTCGACCCTAAGTCATACGAAGGTGTTTTCCTAGGATATTCGCAAAATAGTAAAGCTTACATAATACTTAACAAACAAACAATGAAAGTTGAAGAGTCGTTGAATGTAACTTTTGATGAAACTCCTCCCCCGCCTAAAACATCACCATTAGAAGATGATGAGCTAGTCGAAGAAGAAGCTATTGAGGTTAGTAAAACAAAACCCATAGGCAATAATCTTGAAGACATTTCATTAGAAAATAATCAAATTGTAAATATTAAAGAATCTAAAACTCATCCTCTAGAAAACGTTATTGGTAATCTAAATCAAAGAACTCTTAGGTCGCAAGCTTAAGACAAAAGCAATTTCTTTTGCTTTATTTCGACAATAGAACCTAAAAATATAAATGAGGCATTAAAAGATGAAAATTGGGTAATGGCCATGCAAGAGGAACTAAACCAATTCAAAACAAATGATGTTTGGGAACTAGTCCCAAATCCCATGGATATGACCATTATAGGAACAAAATGGGTATATAGAAATAAACTCGATGAAAATGGCGTCGTAACTAGAAACAAAGCTAGGTTAGTCGCCCAAGGATATAATCAACAAGAAGGAATTGATTACGACGAAACATATGCACCCGTAGCTAGACTAGAGTCCATAAGAATACTTTTAGCTTATGCTTGCGCACTAGACTTTAAGTTATACCAAATGGATGTGAAGAGTGCATTCCTTAACGGTTTTATCAATGAGGAGGTTTACGTGGCACAACCTCCGGGATTCATTGACTTCGCAAAACCTAATTATGTCTACAAACTTAAGAAAGCTCTTTATGGTCTAAAACAAGCCCCAAAAGCTTGGTATGATCGATTAAAAGCCTTTCTTATTAAACATAATTACTCCATGGGAATGGTAGATAACACACTCTTCACTAAAAAGAAAGACTCCAATCTCATTATTGTCCAAATATATGTTGATGACATTATATTCGGATCAACTTGTCAAGAAATGTGTGATGACTTTGCCAAGATCATGCATGATGAGTTTGAAATGAGTATGATGGGGGAACTAAATTTCTTCTTAGGATTACAAATAAAACAATTAGATGATGGAATATTTTTTAATCAATCAAAATATATTAAGGAAATGCTTAAGAAATTTGGACTAGAAGACTCTAAGCCAATAAAGACCCCTATGTCTACGGAAACCAAACTCACGAGAGACGAAGAAGGTGAGTCCGTAGATAATACCAAATATAGAGGCATGATAGGTAGTTTATTATACTTAACGGCAAGTAGACCCGATATCATGTTTAGTGTTTGCCTTTGTGCCCGCTTTCAAGAGGATCCTAAAACCTCTCACCTAGAAGCGGTTAAACGTATCTTCCGATACATTAAAGGCACTACGCATTTAGGATTATGGTATCCTAAGGGATCCGGCATAGAAACAATAGTGTATGCGGATTCGGATCATGCGGGAGATTACGTAGATCGCAAGAGCACTAGTGGTGTTTGCACGTTTATGGGATGTTGTCTAACATCGTGGTTTTCAAAGAAGCAAACCGCTCTTGCCATCTCCACAACCGAAGCGGAATACGTAAGCGCCGGAAAGGCATGTCAACAAGCTCTATGGATGAAGCAAGCTCTCATAGACTATGGCGTTAGGTTAGACGACATTCCAATAATGTGTGATAACAAAGGGGCTATAGACTTAAGTAAGAATCCCGTTCAACACTCACGAACAAAACACATTGAGATTCGTCATCACTTCCTTCGCGATAATGTTCAAAAAGGAAATATCTCTATAGAAAAGGTCACATCGGAAGACAACATAGCCGATATCCTAACTAAACCACTTAAACGTGAGCCATTTAACTACTTACGTCTAGGCCTAGGAATGATGGAACAAATCGATTAAGTTTTCGGCATAATAAAGAAATCATCAAAAAAAAAAAAGCTAAAATGCTCAAAAATAAACCTACGAGAGTCAAACTAATTTTCCTACGTTCTAAATGATAAAAGAAAATTTTCTAAAAAAGATTTTTATTTTTTTGATTATTTTTCTATTTTTTATGATTTTTTAAAGTTTTTAATGAAAATAAATGTTTAAAAATACTAAACGAACTATAAAAATTCTAGAAAAATTCTAGAAAAATGCTTATACTAATTAGAGAAAACTACAATTTTGGTCCACTATCTTTACCGTAATAAACACTTTTGTGCCATTTTTTAAAAAATTTGCGGTTTAAGAGCAAAAACCCGAGTATCCATTATCACATTAGAGGCCAAATCCAAACAATTTCGTTAAATATGATTTGGCTCAAATGTGAAATGGATACTCGGGTTTTGGCTCAAATGTGAACCAAAATTGTTAGATTTGGCTCAAATGTGAAATGGATACTCGGGTTTTGGCTTAAACCCGCAAATTTTTAAAAAATGGACCAAAAGTGTTATACCCGGTAAAGATAGTGGACCAAAATTGTAGTTTTCTCTACTAATTAAAACCTAGGAAAAATAAGTCTGAGATCACAGCTTATAAAATAAGCCATGAAATAAGCTTTAACAGCTTATAAAGCTTATTATGCTAAAATGTGTATAAAGATTAAGTAATGCAAGAGTCTTATGAAAAAGACCCAAGGGCACAGCGGTAGAGTGTGGTGTGTGGTGTGTTATAAAGGGTTGAGGTGTTGAGGTCGGGGGTTCGAGTCTTGCTCACCCCCGACTTCCACTTCCTTTTTTTTTTAACTTAAAAAAGAAAAGTTGTTAAGCACCTAAAGATAAGCAACTTTAATACAAGCAATATAAGCTGAAACTCAAAAATAAGCTCTCTAAAAGCTTTTTAAGAAGCTGTTTACAGTAAGTGAGCTTTTGAGCTCCAAAAAAACTAATTTCTACTTAAAAGCTTGCACACAACTCATTTTAGGTTTATTTTCAAATCTAAAAGCTATTTTTGAAAGCTTATACTACCTACCATCTAAATTTGATAAGCTAATCAAACTTACTACAGGGGGGGGGGGGATGGATATATATATTGTTGGGGGGGGGGTGGGGTGGGGTGGGGGGGGGGTAAAAAAAGACACTATAAGCTAACTGAATCTTGAGATCTAAATGGCAAACTCAGGATCTAACACAAAAAACTCAAAATCAAAATAAGCTAAAAAGCTCAATAAGCTATAACAGAAACTAAGCTTTTGGAATCTTATCAACCTACTAGCATTCTATGAATCCAAACCATAAAAACACCTCCTAAAAGCTAGAAAATTAAATTGAAAAGCTAAATATTAGTTAATACTGTTTTTGGTCTTTTTAAGGTTTTATTATGAAATTTAAAAGCTAAATTATCCTATGTAATAAGCTTAAATATGAAAAACAAGTTCTAATCTATATTAACCTATCGTTAACCTATAACCCTACTGATTTATAAAAGCAACACCAAATAAGCTATCCTAATTTGAACAAAAACCCTGCATTTAAGACTGTAGTGTGTCTAACTAAGCAAAGGCAAAGAGTCAAACCAATATTGCAGGTGACCAAGTTTGTCAATCCTGCACTAGACACTCTCAATGAGTGTGTTTAAACTCAACACAAACAAGATCCAAGCTCAATGAGGCTTGGATCAAAATTTTAACAAGCAAAGGAAAGGGAAAATTCCCCTGGTGCAGGAACAAAGAGATTAAGCCTCAAAATTTTCTTAAACATAAACTAATGATTCAAACCTTTTGAAAACTTATTTAATTATGAAAATAAAGCTGACCAATTTGAAAACACAAACTTATTTTGACTTATCAAGGTCAAACTTCATTAATCCAAACACCCCTTTAACTATGGCAGTTTTCATTTTAGTTTATGAATTTAAAATCTTATCTATCAAAACTTGAATACAAGTAACAAACAACTTTATGACATCCCATATAAGCTTAAACAACAACTAGATAAGCCATAATTAAAGAGATTAATAACTATGCTATGTATTTTGAGCTTAATACGGGAATATTTAACGAGCAATATAAGAATCTTCAAATCTATATACATAACAATTCAAAACAGATAATGAAAGCTACTTAACAAACATAAAAACATATAGATAAGCTAGTTAAAACTAATATAAGCAGAAATATACAACTAAAAACATAATCTAAGACAGAAATGGAAATGAGAAACTTACTTAAACCTTAGCTAAACAAAGGCATGAATTGATCAAAGAGCTTATCAACAGCTCTGGCTTATCAAAGATAAGCCAGTAAAAGTCCTTGGAAGCTCATCCATGGCTAGCTTCCCTTCCATTAGCTTAAGAGTCCAATAATCAAAGTATTAAGCTGATTTTTATAGTTTAAATGGATTAAAGGATTAATTAAGCTCAATCACAAGCTTAGAGACTTGTAAGAGCTTAAGTGAGCTTATGAAACAGTAGCTTAACATTAGAGCTTATTGACAGTAAGAGAGTGAATTTGAGAGTAAACACTTAAGAGAGATTAAGTAAGCTTTTCATTAACTAAAATTTGACTACATTAAGTGAAATTTAAGAGTACATTTGAAGATGTAAAATGGAAATGAAAAATTACATAAGCTATTTCTACTAGCAAAAAACTAACAAGCTATATAAAAGCATAAAATAACTAGTCTTCTTTCCTGTGTGTGAAGTGTGGGTATGTATAGTATCCAGCTGAAACTTCTAGTCCCCTTTTTATTTAGACGTGCCTCCAACATGGCCCATAGTTCCTTCAAGGATTGGATAATGATCTATGGACTCGTTGTATCAAATTATCTCACACCGAATGCCAGCGGGCATCCGTGTGTCAGAAGCTTTGTGCTCCTGTGAGAGTACCATAAGTGTCAATCCCAACATCCTTAGTGCAACTTGTCAGTCCCATGTGTCCCTCTTCCATAGGGCTTGACCATGTATTAGTTTGGTGAGGATTTTAACCTGCAACGTCTTCCTTTGTACTTGCAATTGTCTTATTGGCCCTAATGTTAATTGCCCTATGTTTTGAACCTTTTGGTTAATAGGGAAGGAGATGAATATTGAAAAATTGTAATCTACCGCCCTTTTTTTAACTTATAAAGGGTGTGTTTAATTTGTGTTTGACCCGGGTCTTGACTTGGGTTTGGGCCGGGTATTGGTTATAAAGAAATGGGCTCGGGCTTCGTAGTAGGTTTTGATTTTGTGTTTTGTTATAAAGAAGATAACGGCCGTTATCTTATATGTATTAAAAGATAACGGGTGTTAGGGTTTTGGGGACTTCTTTTGTAATTTTGTAATTTATGAAGGACTGTTTGTAAACTTTGGGATTTTTGTCTTGTTGTGACTTTGACTAAGGGTTGACTGAGGGTTGACCACTGCTGACTTTTTGACCTTTTTGTAGAAAACTTCCGGCTCTTTGTGTGCTCTTCCGTCCCCGTGTTCGTGTTTGCCCGGTTTTAACCGTTTTCTTGTGATTTTTGCTTTATCTGTACCTACACATTACGAAAGACAAAACAAGCAATATACAAGCCTTTTATGCACAGTTTTGGTCTTTTAAGGGTCATTTTTGATATAAAATGGATATGTGTTTTCACACATATCAAAATTCCCCAAACTAAGCGCTGCGTAGGCTCACGCAATATTATATGCCTTATAACCAAATACCTCAAAACTTCCCCAAACTAAACCTTTGAAAAGTAGCAAAGATTTTTGTGGAGAGAGCTAAGAAATCACAAGTTATAAAACACCCCTATTTCCCATTTTTCTAAAACTTTTTCATTTCATTTTTTTAATATTATTTTGACTTTCGTTATTTCCATAACTGTTAGGGATCATAGAACAAGATGCATTTCGATTCCGAGAATGCCCCAAAAAGGATAAATTCATCGTTCCTGACTTTTCACTTATCCAAACCAAGCTTAAAACAAAATCACAGCTAAATATCAGTAAGGATGCTAACACTACTCATATTTGCAACTTGTGAACTTTTTACTCCCGACATTTATTATATCTTAAGTGAGTGTGCTTATCTTGAATTTCAACCATGGATCAACTTTTTGCAATATACTATGCTTTACGTTCCACCTTAGAATAATGAGTTTAAAGGCGAGATCATCCCATGTAGCGACTTTCGTCTCGGCACATCCCAACCTTGCGCTAAGTACAGCTTTTGACACCCTCCAAATACTAGTATCGGACTCACGGACCTAGTTTCAACAACTCCTTAGGGTGTCCCGTAATATTCAACTTATAAAATAACTATCAAAGAGCAAAAAGCATATTTGAATTTCACAAAAGAAGTCAATTTTTTTTTAATTTAACTTCAATTATCTTCAGACAAATTATGCCATTAAAACCCTCAACCTTTTTAGAAGGCTGCAACATCCGTTTAGACCGCGAAGATGCAGCAAACCTTTTATCAGTCTCGAACTTATCTTACTATGTCTTACTTTAGAAAACACCACAATCGGTTTGAGCCGCAAGATGAAGTAAACATTTAGTCAACCACAGCTTTTTTATAATATATTTTTTTTATCATTTATCATTTTTTTTATTAACATTTAAGAGAGAAATCTTTTTGAAAATTCAAGTATAAATTTTGAATTAAAGACTAAAAATTTGCTATATATTCCACAATAAATTGGATGATTTAAGATTAATCACCCAAACACAGCACGTAATAATAAAACCGTTACGAGTCTATGGGAAAAAAGCAACAAGTTACATACATGACACTTAAGATTTCCAAATAATCTTGTTTAGCATCCTACTCATAATTAACTCTATCATTTTTCGTTCTTCGCCAAAAATCGCGAACGCTTAGCCTAAAAGTTAAGGAACAAGCTAGAGCTCAACATGCTCAATCGGGTCAAAATTTACTCTTATTCTTACCCAGCAAGAAAGTCAAAATTGTGACAAAACACTTATTTTATTTTTGAAAATTTTTAAATTTTTTCTAATTTGGAAATATTGTGGGAAAAACGGGTACGTGAGAACAAGGTTAAAAAAAGGCAAGATCAAATGCGAAGATATACTACCACCAAACTAAAATCAAACATTGAGCCTCTATGTTTCCTACCTAATTCTTTAAAACCCCATACTAGAACCAAAAAGGTCTAATGCATAACTCAAACATAAGAAAGTATCAAAAATTATCTTAAGCCTTTTATTAAAGTGTGCTATAAGATAAATGTTAGTCGATAGATAAATCTATAGATATCGGATTTCCCCAAACTAATAGCAAGCAAAGGCTAGGAAGCTCGAGTGGACCGGGACAAAACACCGAACACGAGAGTCTTCAGAAAAGTTGGGTCTATCCTGCAAACAATCATAAGCACAAACAACAAACACAAAGAACGGAAGAGTACCAGCCTCTTCACAACACATTAGAAGCTAGAAAGGAAATTGGAAAATAAATGGATAAGCAAGGGTGCCACCCATGAATTTCTTTGTTTTATGTAACCGAGTCACTACTGACTCGATCCCGTGTAATTCATTCGTCCTTAGGGAAAGTTTGGAGATCTGGGACAACCATGGTTGGTGTGTCCCCTCCGAAGTAGTGCTTAAGTCGGTGGCAGTTCACTTTGAATTTTGATCCGTCAGAGTGAGATAATTTAGTGATGCCAAATGGAAAACTTTAGTTTATGGTGAAAGGCCGTACCATCTGGTTTTAACTTTCCCTAATATTGAAAATGCGATTTTGATCTTTGAGTCGTGAAGCATCTTGTGTCCTCTCCTTATAAACAAAGAATTCTCAATAAGCTTGTCACTGAAGCTCATTAAGTTTCATTAAGTTGCAGCTTACGGTGATCACCGCGGTTTTAAAGATCAAAATTTACAAATTTTAAAGGCCCAGATACGCCTATGCACAATTCGATAGGTAATTACACGGTCGTACCTTATACGAGCCTGTAGGAGTGCAACAATTGGTGTCTTATAAGCAGTACGAAATGCTGACAGAGCGTCATCAAGCCTATCGGACCATGAGGCACGGTTTTCTCTAACTGTTCTTAATAAATAAGTTTTAACCCTCGATTTGACACCTCGACTTGACCACTCATTTGAGGGTGGTAAGCAGTAGAAAGACGAAAGTGACCCTATACTTAGACATTACTTACAAATTTGCCATTACAGAAATGGGTCCACGATCGCTTATAAATCTCTTGGTTGTTCCGAATCTGGCAAACAAAGATTTCAAACTTAACTACCAACGCTACATCATTGTGGGAGCGCCGTGCTTCGTCCCATATTAAAAGATAATCAACACAACGAGTATGTACTTAATTCCTCTAGATGACTGGAAAGGTCCCATTAATGTCTATGCCCCTGACATCAAAGAATTCACACACTTGGATGGAATATTGTGGCATCTTCATCACGATGTGCAATTTTTCCCCTGACGATGGCATGATTCACAGTTTCTGACAACTCATGGGCATCTTGTAGATTGTGGGCCAATAGAAACCGAAGTCAAAACCCATTGTGGAGGGTGTAGTTGGCACTGAAGAGTCCCCCCCGGTGGTCCAACTATGGCAAGCAGTGATAATGTTCAACAGCTTCTTGTGACTGAGAACCACATCGCCGATCACTTGATCCGCACATGTTTTGAATAGAAAAGGGTCGTCCTAAAAATAGTGTTTGACATCTTTGAAAATTTTTTTTTCTGTTTAGTTCGACAAGCCATTGACAATGAATATTCCCGGTGGAATTTGCATAATCCGAAAACGACGGTAGCTTGAGTAACACCATGAGAAGGTCCCATATTAAGTGTCTCGAGAGTATATTTTCGTAAATTTTTCCGCTGGATCGAAAACATTTAACATACGGTATTCTAATCGGGGACAAAAGATCGCTGCCGTAGTTCTCAGCTCCATCGTATCAATTACTTAAAATCGAATTCCTGAAGGAGTAGAACCAAATCATAGCAAAACTATGCTATGGCATCTTTCTTAGCAAAAAGGTACTCAAATCGGAATGGTCCCGTTAACACAATCTTTTATTCATGATGATGTATGACCTAATTTTTCAAAAGCGTACACACAGCCAACATTTCTTTTTCTGTTGTGGAGTAATGATTCCGCCTCGGTCAACGTTTTGTCTTGCATAAAGTAATCGGCCTCAAGTGGTTTCCATTCGTTTGCCCCATAACGCACCATGGCATATGTCGCAAGCTTGTCACTATAAGCTCAAGGTTTGGTCCCAGTCAGGAGCACTTAGAATTGGACTTCGGTTTAATTTCTTCTTTAAGTCTGAAAAGCTGAACTCATTCCTCTAGAAATAAAAAGAGTTTTATTTCTCCAAGAGATGTGTCTATTGTCGAGAAAATCTAGAAAAGTCCTTGATAAATCTACAATAAAAACCGTATGGGCCGAGAAAACTGCCTCGTAAATTTAGCAATGACGTCTATTTTGGCTTTGTCGACTTTCATTCCTTTCATTTAAATTTTGTGTCCAAGTACGATTCCATCTTTCACATAACATGGCTTTTTTTCCCAATTTAGAGCCACATATTCTTCACACCGTTAGCATTCTCTCTAAATTGTGAAAGGCACGTTGAAAAAGAATGTTCCAAAACTAAAACGTCATCCATTAAAACTTCCATTGTCTTTTTCAATCATATCAAGGAATATGGCCACATACACCATCTGGAACGAGCCAGTGCATGCATAAACCAAAGGCATGTCGGGCGATAAGCAAACGTTCCGTATGGGCAGGTGAATGTGGTATTTTCCTGATCTTTCGGATCGAGTGGTATTTGAAAATAACCTGAGAAACCATCGAGGAAACAGTAGTACTCATTTCCTGCAAGTCTCTCAAGCATTTGATCCATAAACAACAAGGGAAAATGTCTTTCTGTTGGCTTCTGTCAACTACTATAATCATACAAACTCTCCATCCCGTTGCAAGTCTCGTTGGTACTAACTCATTTTCATAACATTGTCACACAGTCATTCCTCCTATTACTTGGCACACAGCGCACTGGGCTCACCCAAGGACTATCTGAGAATAGGTAGATCAATCCAGCGTCAAGAAGTTTTTCAACCTCTTTCTAAATGGCAACAAGGAATCTTTGGATTAACCTTCTCTTATGTTGGACCGCTGATCCTAGTCTATCTTCCATTAGAATTATTTGATAACAAAATTCTGTTAATACCCTTTATGTCGTAAGTTTTTCCAAGCAATTTGCTTGCTTTCGAAATTGTAGAACCTTTATGAGAGCGTCTTATCAATCGACACTCAAATCTTTGGCAATTATGACTGGCAACTTGTTGTTGTCTTCCAAAAATGCATATTCGAGATGAGGCGGTAAGTCCTTAAGTTCAACCTCAGGAGGTTCATCAACTGAAGTTTTGGCAGTTTTGGCTTCACAAATTTTAAGTTCCTTTCTGATTTCTGGCAAATAATTTTCTTGGTTTGGTGGTGGTGAAGGATCACTGTTAAGGAGTGCTTCAAGAATAAGAATGTCCCCTTCTGGGTCATAATAGGATTCATCAACTTCCGGTGAAGTTGGATCGTCGGCTAGAGCAAGAAAAGCATCAGCTTCTTCTAGAAGTAGAAAATCACTATCCCCGAAAGGAGTGAGAGTCGGAGAAGAATTTGAAACTATCGGGTCATATCCGGGAGTGGGATTGCCACTGGCGATCACGTCTGAAAATCCTAGAACTTCCTGAGAATACTCTTCACAAGCTAATTCAACAACGTCGATTCGATTCGCCGTCATATCATTATAATTAACCGAGTATCTCAAAGTTTGATCAAGATTGTAAGTAATGGCCTCATTGTCTACTCGAAGGGTTAATTCACCTTCGTACACATCTATCAAAGCATGACTGGTCTTAAGAAAACACATCCCGAGAATTAGAGGTACTCGAGGGTCTGGTTCAAAAAATCTACTACCACGAAGTCGGCTGGAAACTGGAATACACCAACTTTAACGTTGACATCTTTAGCAATACCGATCGGTCGGGAGATCGAACGGTCCGCTAGTTCTAGTGTCATGCACGTTGGAGTCAGGTTTGGAAGGTTAAGCTTTTTCCACACGGAAAATGGCATGAGATTTATGCTTGCGCCAAGATCGGCCAAGGCTAAGCACTCATCCATTCCGGGAAATTTACATGGAATAAGGAATCTGCCGGGGTCACCAAGTTTTTCGGGTAACTTGTTAAGTTGGACCGCCGATCAAATGCTAGTTCAAGGGGTTTCTAGCCATTTACTAGCTTTTCTTTATTCCCGATTAAAGGGCCTTAAAAAGTTGACAAGCAAAAATTTGGGCATAAGAGTCAAAGCATCCACGAAGCTAATTTCGAAACTCATATCTTTAAAGATTTCGTAGAATTTCTCTTTTTGTTCGTTAGCATTTTCACGGCGCTTCTCATCATTTTGCCTTGAAGGATAAGGAATCGACGGTTTCGGGTTAGGCATCGGCGCACTAACGGGAGCATCAACTGGCTTAGAAACTGGATTTTGGTTTTCAACTGGGACAACCAGAGGTTGGACGTCTTCGGTAATTCTGTTATTAGTAGGAAAAACTGTTTCTTTTGTCACCTCGGTTCTACGTTCCACTACTCTAGGTTAAGAAGTAGGAATCGTAGGTCCTTGATAAGCAACCCCGCTTCGGGTAGTAATACCCTTCAAGTCTTCCTTCGGGTTAGTAACGGTGTTACTTGGAAGAGAACCTAAACTCGAAGTTGAAGCGGTATTGGAATTTACAAACTTAGAAAGCATCTTCGTTAAATTTGTCATCTGGTTTTGTAAACCTTGGCCTTGATTTTGCATATTCCTTAATATTGCATCATTAGCCTTGACATAATTCTCAAAATCGGTTTTTGAAACACCTTGCATTTGCGGAGCGGGAGCTTGATAAGGTTGAGCTTGGTAAACCGGTGGTTGACTAGTAGGAGGTTGATACACTTGTCCTTGGTAGAAGTTATTTCCACGGTTTTGATTGAAATTGGTTCCTCGATTTTGGTTGAAATTATTTCCTTGATTCTGATTGAAACGGTTTTGATTGTTTTGAATCGGAGGAAAACCAGGAGGTCGGATTTGATTTGCAACCATCGGAGGTCTAGAATTGGTATTTCCTTGATTAAAATTGGCTGCAGCAGCTTGTGAAACGTACTCTTGAATGTTGTCTCGATAAACGTTGCCATCGGTGGCTGGACAATTTCTATAAGAATGAGCACCTCCACAAGTTACACAACTCTGCTCGACCGCTTTTACGGGCACGAGAGCTTGGGCTTTTTGCTTGTCGATAAGCATAGTCTTCATCATATTCTTAAGTTCAGAAACTTCGGTTGTAAGAGCAGCAACATCAGGTGAAATTCCGGGGGTAGATGAATTCGAACTCACTTTAGCAACGACTGCCTTGTTTCGTGAATTACGAAGATATTCTAGATCTTTATTAAGAGAGTAATCCTTAGGGATAATTTGGCGTCCTTAATGATCTTGAATTAACGGGAAGAGGCTTGTCTGAGATCGAATGGATACCCGGTTTGGTTTTTCAATGTTATAGCCAGTCAAGGTTGTTCAGTTTTTCTTTGGAACAGTTCTTCAGATGGGACTCTAATCGGTGAATACTCTTGCAAGTGCCTTTGAGCAGGTTGAATGCCGGTCCAACCAGAATTTCTTGAGTCAAATTTGGAATTTTAAGTCGATTTATGGACAAATCAGATGAGAATCAAATGAAGTTCATTGAGCTCATCGATGAAGGTGGGAGGTGTCTCAGCTATGCGTAAGATGGAAAAACTAAAGGGGGGTGAATAGTTTACCGCTTATTTAATTTAATGTTGATGTTGGTTAATAAAAACTGAGATTCGACTCTATGTGAATGCAACACTTCCACAATATAAACAATAGTAGCTTATCTAAACATTAACAGGATTATATGGAGCAAATAAGTGTAAGGACAAGAGATATGAGTAAAAAACAATCAAACCACAACGTAAGGAATTGATAGTGGTCGGTAACGCAGGGGTAACGAAGCACCTCTTCGCCCTACTCCACTCCTTGAGCACCAAACTCAAGAGTTTTCTTCACTATGTTAACAAACTCCCTTATGGCAGAGAAAACCGTACACAACTTTTGCTTATATCAATTTCCGACACTAAGCATTGTTGTCGAGTTCTAAGCTTAGCTAGTTAACAAGCATCACGACGTTTACGAAGCACCTCTTCGCCCTACTCCACTCCTCGAGCACCTAACTCGAGAGTTTTCTTCACTATGTCAACAAACTCCCTTATGGCGGAGAAAACCTTACACAACTTTCGCTTATCTTGATTTCCGACACTAAGCTAGATGTCGAGTTCTAATCTTAGCTAGAACCAATCTATCACAACTTCACAACTACACAACTTCTTCTCACCTTAGTTTTCTTCACATCACTACTTTACCAAGCCACTACTATAATACAACACACAAAGGTGTAATACTTCTTCACTTGATGGTAGGAAGTATTCTTCTCTTTCACTTGAGGATTTGAGCTTGGATTACTTAAAAATAAATCTTTATGATTAAATGATCAAAGAATTTTAATGAGATACGTGGGCTGTTTTTGATCAGAAAGAATGAGTGCAAAAGGTGAGAAAATAGTAGGGAATAGTCCAGTATTTATAGGACTTTTTGGAGGATCATCTACCTATGGGCGGTCCCCTTAAATAAGTGGGCGGTCCCCTTAAAGATAAGGAGGCCGCCCGTGTATTTAAGGGGCCCGCCCTAGACTAGGCGCTCCCTAGTTTGTCCTTTTGTGTAGGGAGAATTTTCTAGAACTTTCTAGCCATTTTAAGTCTGAAAATTTGAATTTCAAAATGTTTATTTTGAATAAAATATTTCTTTTAATTGTGAAAAATGTTTTGTAATGTTTATAAAAATGTTTACAACATTTTATAAAAGTGTGATGTTGAATAAAAAATTTCCTTTGATCATAAAATGCATTAAGCATTTATTTATTCATACCTTTGAGTGATATAATTTTCGAAATGAAAATTTACTTTTAATTATTTGTTTACGTTTAATTTTACATTGAACGTTTTTATATTTTGTGATTATCAAAACGTAAAGATGTGAAAAATATTAATAATGTTTTTAGGCATTATTTCTATCAACACCATGGCTAAAAAACCAAATTGGATTAATATAAGAGTAAACAAAAAAACTATAACCATGGCTGATACCTAATAATGAAGTGATTACTGATGAACTCAAGAGGTAAGAAGTGTGCACCGTGTAGATATGTAGAATACAAAACGTTAGAATGCAAATGGTTAAAGATAATTAAGGTTTAAAGCATACTTCTATAATATTATAATCAATTTTTATGGGGTAAGTCCTTATAATTATGTTAGTATTCAAATTAGCCCTTACTTACTTATATAAAAATAATATAAAAATATATTTATATTAAGGCTCGAAAAAGCTCGAGCCGAGCTATCAAAACCACGAGCTTGGCTCATTATATGTTTCAAGCCTATTTATTAGGCTTGAGCTCGGCTTGAGCTCGATAAAAGCTCGACTAGGTCGAGTCAAGCTCGAGCTCGAGTTGCTTGATAAAAGCTTGGCTTGTTTGCACCCCTAGATAGGATTGACCTAAACCATTAAAGAGTGCGTTGTTTACCAAAACTACATACTCAGGTATTTCTGGGAGCATTGATGATGTTGCTAGACTATTCGTCAATGTTAGTATGTTATATTATATGAATGAGACATTCACAAGTGGGAGCTCTTGGTTTGTGCTCATGTCACTGATATTTATACAACTTAAAATACGTGAGCCTACGGGGTCACACACGTTTACACTTAGATATTCTTCTATTAATGTTTATAACAATATATTTGTATATTTATTATTTATATTAATATATGAATCAACGATGGAACACCAACGGTCGTTAATTAGTTCGTTAGGAATAATTAACAAATAAGGCCTTTTAATTAATGGGTAATTAAATGTAACTATCCATAAATATTAGAAAAGTCAAAAAGTCAACACCAAGTGGTGTTGTGTGGGAGTTCGATCGGCCCCAAGCCCAAAGGGGGTTGGATAGGGTTTTGAGCTATATTTTCCTCTAAGTTATGTATTTTAGGTAAACCCTAAATTCACCTAGTATATAAGGAGGACCCTAGAGCTCATAATCATGGATCTTTTTCTTCTTCTCCTCTCTCTTTAGTCGACGCAAATAAACACCCCATCTAGAGGTTTTTTTGTATTTTGCTAATTTTAGTGTTCACTTAATCGTTGGTTGAAGAACTAGCATTCGGGTGGTATTGTTCGACGTGTAGTGTGGATACACGTAGAGGTTACTTATCTTAGTAACTCGTAGTGGTGTTTGGTTTGCACGTTATTACAAAGATAACTGAGACTAGATAAAACAGGGTCAAAAAGCAGGAAAAATACTGTTTTACCCGTGATTTGCTACGGTGGTACCCTTAATTAGGGTTCGGTCCCCTTAAAGATAAGGGGGCGGCCGTTATGAATTAAGGGGCCGTCCTCTGCTGGTTTTCTTTTCACAGAAAAACGATTTTTCTCAAAATTTTTTTGTGAGAGTATTTCTGTTTTGGTGGTTTATTTGCAGCAAGCCCTATTGAGTTTTATGAGCACATTTAATCATATAACGTGTAATAAACACATCAAATCATGAAACCAAAGTAGCATAAGTAGTTGATTAAATAAAACAACCAAAGATTTAAATCATCATAGCAAACAAGTATCTAAAGATAACAACACTCAAGTCTTTCCGAATAAATCGGATAATCACCACACAAGTTGTTTAGAACATACACATAATCAAGTTAAAAATTGTCTTAAACCACATTTAGCTATCTAGCTAATTTCTCTCCTATGTCTTCACTTCTTCTTCTTGCTAAACACTCCTTTTAATGCCTTTCCAAATGACTTGAACCCTCCGCGCATCTCCTCATGGCATTCGTTGTGTTTGGTTGAGCAAGGTGGTTTGTTGTGCAAATAGAGTTTCATCAGTTTACTCGGAAGAGGAAGGTATATGGTAGTTTTGGTAGTCGAGTGGATTAAGAGAGTTAAGATTGGTGGTAGGAGATAGAGTACTTGCTCGAGAAGTTTTTACATCATCATTATCGTGTTGATGAGATGACGTGACATGGATGTTGAGTAGAATGAAGGATGAGGACAGAAACGACGTGCCTTACTACGATCACTTCGAGGTCCTTGTCAAGTTTGTCTTAGGGCATGAGGTGACGCATGATCGCTCATACATGTCATAGGTGTCATTGGTCATGATGAGGATATGTATCCATGTGAATGCCCTCACTATCAATCACGTGACCAAGGAACTGTACTTTGGGAATCCAAAATTCACACTTGGAAAATTTAGCATACAACTCCTCTTTCTTAAGCAATTCTAAGATTAGCTTAAGGTGTTCTTCGTGCTCTTGCTTGTTCTTTTGGTATTTTATTAGATATAGTCAATAAGACAATCATGAATTATATCCAGATATGGTTTGCACTTCCCGTTTAAAAGGTCATGAATTTTGGCAGGTGCGTTGTAAAAACCCAAACGGGCATAAACTTGAATTCATAATGGCCATAAAGGGTTATGAAAGCGTTTTTGGAAATGTCTTCTTCTTGGAACCCTCAGTTGGTGAAAAACCCGACCTTAGGTCGATCTTCGAGTAGACACTCGACCCTTGAAGCTGATCAATAAATCATCAATTCTTGGGACGGATATACGGTTCTTCACCGTTAGTTTATTCAATTCCCAGTAATCAATGCACAGTCCGGTATGATCCGTCTTTCTTCTTGCACGTAAAAAAACCGGAGCCCTTAGGGTGAGGAACTAGGTATTATAAAAGCCTTTGTCTGTTAGTTCTTTTAGTTGCTTCAACAAACATCTTTTCAGTTCAGAAGGTGCAACCGATTAAGGCGCCCGAAGCTTCGGGTGCAAGCATACAGGTCCCAAATCGATTTGAAATTCCACTTGTCGAGTCGGTGGAAGACCCGGCAGTCCTTAAGGAAAAGATTTAGGAAAATCTCAAAACTATTGGACTCTCAAGTTCGCTATCTCCCGACTTGTCTTCTACCTCCATTTGTAGTGACATGTGCCAAAAAGACTGGACATCCTTTTAGCATGTATTCTTGTGTTTTGGTGTACGAGATAATGTGCAAACGAGCCTCGTGTCCCCGGTTGCTTTCGTCACCGTGAACAATTAATGTTTCATTTCCCCAGGGGATACAAACGATCTTTTCGGCACACACAATGATTGCTTGGTACTTTACCAACCAATCCATACCAATTATAGCGTCGAAACTACCAAGTTCTACGGGCATTAAATTTATGTTGAATGGGTGGTTCAGGATATTTAATGTACAACCCCTAAGGATAGTGTTTAACCCAATTATTCTCCCGTCGGCTAGTTCAACGTCATAATAGTGATCTAATGCAGTTGGAGTAATAGCAATTTGGGAGCTAAATGCAGTAGATACAAAACTCCTATCGGCACCAGTATCAAATAAGACAGAGGCATAGCGGTTTTTTAGAAGGAACGTACCTGTCATGACGTTGGAGTCTGGGTTTGTCCCTACATGACCAACCGCATACACCTTGGCTGGAGCATTGCCACCTCCAACTTAGTTAACACGGTTGTTGTTGTTCTTCAGCTTGGAACATTCCCTCTTGAAGTGTCCTTGGACTCCACACTCAAAACAAGTAGGCTTCTGACCTGACCCATTGCCCTTCTGATAGTTAGCATTGTTAGCATTTGCCGTACTTCTACAGTCACGAGCAAAATGGCCAACTTTGTTGCATTTGTGGCATTTAGGAGCACATGGACCATCGTGGTGATAATTGCATTTTGAGCATAGGGGTTTAGATCCCCTGTATGGCTTCTTTTCACCCGATCCCGCAGTGTAAGCCCAGCTAGTGTTCTGCCTCTTGTTCTGTTGTTGTTGGTTTTGAGTGTTCCTTGAGGTGTCCTCAAACTTCCTTTTACTCTTTGCTTGGCGGTCAGCAAAAGTGCGGATTGTCATATCCATCGCTTTGATTGCCATTTCAGTTGCCTCTTGCATTGTCTTAGGCTCGGATGCTACTACACTTCCGTGGATCATGTCGGGTAAGCCACCGACATATTTCTCAATCTTGTCAGATTCTTCAGGTGACATTCTACCACACAGCAATGCCAGATCCTGAAAACGTTAGTTGTACCCTATCACATTGGTACCTTTCACTTTCAATTCCCACAGTTCAACTTCGAGTTTCTTAATCTCAGTCCTTAGGCAGTACTTGTCAGTTATTTTCTTCTTCAGTTCAGTCCAGGTCATTGCATAAGCAATATCATAATCAACAGTCTTAATGTAGGAGTTCCACCACTTAGAGCATTTCCCAGAAGAGTACAAGTGGAGAACTTGATTTGGTTTTCCACAGAACAGTTGCTTATGCAAAACACAGTTTCCATTTCTCAATCCATTGAGTCAATTCGACAACTCCTTCTGTGCCTTTAAAATTTAGAGGTTGGCACTTCATGAAGTCTGGGTAAGTGCATTCACGAGTGGCTCGCTCGTTTCTCCTAGCACCTGTTCCTAAATTGTGGTTGTCGACGCCATTTGTGTTTGCATCACGTGCTGCCAAAACGGCAGTAACGCCTTGGTCAATCATTGCCTGAAGTTGGGCATTAGTGACACTGGTAGTGGTGGCGGTTGTTGCGGCCGATGTTGTTTCTGGGTTTAACCTCGTGGTCCTTCTCTTTGGTGCCATTTTCTTTAAATCACAAGAAAATATAATACCCGTTAAATTTTATAAAATCATAACCATGACATGACATATACCCAATAAGTAAAATGAGATCACATCACACAGTGAAATATACAACCAACATGAGATTGACATGACATAATACATCCATTCCATATAAAATCTAGAAACATACATGATCTATTTGGTACAAAATGATTCCCTGCTGGTAGGTTACAAGACGAAATTAAACCTAGATCCCTACTAGCCGGGAGTTACCCCGTAATACTTAGTAGGCTATACATGATAGCTAAACAGAAACAAAAGATCTATATAGTCTGCTAGCTGGGAGTAACCCATAAAAACATAGCAGGCTATATAGTATAGCTACAATATGATAGAAAGGTAAACCTAGGCACTACTACCAGTGTCCTCTAAGGTGTCAATGCGTGCTCCAGCCTCCAAGGCCTGGGTACGTATGATATGCTCAATAGCATGATCATTTGGGTCCTGACGCTGCCACTTGTGGCGATACGCCTGAGTCTCTAACACTCTAATCCGTGCCTCTAGTGCCCTGCTGTAAGCCTCAAACCTAGCCAAGGCCTGACGGGTCTCGATGCTCTCTTGCTCGTAAGCAAGCCTCTCTCTCATCAATATCTCAATCTCAGCTCTCACGGCAGCCCGGTCCTCCTGGGCCTCCTGATGTCATGAATAAAACCCCAAACTCTCTCTCATGCGAACATCTGCCTAGTAACTGACCCTCAGGTTGACCACCTCTACGGCAGGCATAGTCCTCCTCTCAGTATCTCAAACCCTAGTATCCACAGTGTCTACAAAACTGTGATCGACCCTACGGGCCATAGTAGATCTTGGTTGTCTAGCAGCAGCAGCAGCAACTCTCCCCAACCTCAATCTTAGGTGTGGTAGCAGTAAGTAGTAGCCTCTTCTGAGGTGGCATGTCAGCCTCAGGAATGTCAGCTCTGCGGCTTGTGGATAGTGCAGGTAGTGGTATAGGTAACAATGGTGGCGTCCCTACTGGAAGTAGTGAATGATATATGGATGGTGCTGTAGCTCTCCTCTGAGCCATGGCTGCTCTAGTATGTGGGGGTCAGATAAGTGTGGGTAGAAGGGATGGTGGTGGTAGTGGCGGTGTAGGTGCAGAAGCAACCTCAGTAATGTATGGCCCTATAGGTGCCTCATCCTCAACTGGCACTAAATCCTCAAGGTGCTCATGCTCAGGAATGTACACCGGTACATGATCCTCTAGCTCCATGGGATCAGGTACATACTCTGAAGGACGTGGTTCCTGCTCCAACAACTGTCGGGCAGCCTCCTCGTAAGGATCCTCAGACGAGATACTCCAAGATCGTGCCTTAGAGTGGACGGAAGTATAGGTAACCGCGGAATCAGATGACATAACTGTTGTAACAAGCAAAAATAACTTATATAACTATATTATATAAGACTGGTATGGTATATACGTAGTATAATATAAACACATATATCAATTATGAATGCATTTAGTATAACCAACTAATGCAACAACTAGTGTATATATGAATGTATGCACGTATGTATGCCCCGTGCAAACCCCTTTGTGTGTATGCAATGTTTGAAAACGGTTATAGTCCAGCAAAAACATTTGACCTGGTTCTCTATAACCTTGGCTCTTGATACCAATCTGTAACACCCCCAAATTGGGTCACAGCGGAATAACACAAGATATATATATAACTACCAAAAAGTCGTTTAAAAATGATACATTTGATTTAACAAAGTATTTGTTACATAAGCCCGAAGCTTCACTTGTTCACTTGTTTTTTAAATTACAAGATATTCTTGCCATAACAGTTATACAAAATGTAATAATCGCGACAAAATTTTTAATGGCATGACATCCAAATCAAAACACCAAGTATCCTTGCACTGTGTTATTGACTCCTTGAAAACATTGCTTTAAAACGTCAACAATAATGTGGGTGAATTCATAAGTTTGATAAATTGTATATTGTAGGACCACAAGATTTCCCAAGTATATGATAATGCAACAGAGGCAGACATCATATAAATGTAATTACGTTGCCCTAAGTTCATGACACCGAAGCTCGACATAAATGAATACCATATAAATGGCCTACATTGCCCGTGATGATGTATAACCCACAAAATCCTCTAACTTCGGAATGGTTTACGTTCGTTTGCAGTGATAGCTAATCACCCGAACGGGGATATGAATCAATAGATTATACAACATTTCGCTGCTCATAATTAGTAATTGACAGTTCATGATAAATGGGTCAAATAGGGTTATCGCTACTTAAGGAAACTCGTAATCATAAAAGTAAAGTATCCACTTGCTGTCAATTTAAAACTAGTGTATGTTTCTCACCCAAAAAAAATAACTTATAAAACAAATATGTAAACAATGTCGGGGCTAAGAACTCACCTTATGAGATGCGAATATAAAGTCCGGTGGAATTGAATCACTTGTAAGACAAGCTTCGATCTCATCAATATCACCTCCTGGGTCGAAACACTCATCTTTATTAGCATCTAAAAGAGGTGTGACAAGGAAAGCTGGCTCATCAAGGTTAGAAACATAAGATTCCTCACTCTCGATGTTCTCTAACACCTCATAAAAAAGAGGATTTACGTCACTAGAGATATATTCGTCATCGAATTTGAAAAGAGGGTTCGAGTAAATTTTAACCATATCTTCCGGAACGTCCTCATCGGATAGTGACTCGTCATCACTAGAGGTAAAATCTCCATTTGAATCGAAGAGAGGATAGAGAAAGTCACAAAATTTTCCCCTAAAACGTCAAGAGGGGGAGAATCATCAAAAAAGGCAAATCATATTCACTATCATTATCGGAAGTATCCTTGGACTCACTTGGGATTGGGACAAGGTCCTCAACACTAGACTTTATTACTTCGTCCGATTCCTTTTCAAGAATAGTGCTAAAATGCTCATCCCCCATGATGAGAGAGTCCTCGGGCTTTATAGTCGGTAAAACGGGTGTGATTACAATAGATGGAGTTATTTGAGAAATAATTTCATTCAAAGGAATAGTACTCTCCTCATCATCATCGTCATCATAGAAAATAGAATTGATGTAACACCCCCAAAATAGGTCGTAGCGGAATATGGGTTTGGGATCGTTACTTCATAGATCAACATCACAAGATATATAAGAACGACTTTTAAAAGTGTCGTTTAAAACTGATACATTGGATTTAGCAAAATGTTTGTTACAAAAATAAAAAGCTGGTCTTGTTCATAATGTTAAATTATACAAAATTCCAGTCATAAAGAAAAAGTTACCTCCAAAATGTAAGACAACCAAATCTTTAATGCAAATGACTTTCCAAATATAACGACCCACCTAATTACAGGGGGCCTTGTCTTGTACCTCATTGACTCCTGAGAAACAGCGGTTAAAACGTCAACAATAATGTTGGTGAATTCATAGGTTTGTAAATTGAGTCCCTTTGTAAATAATATGTATACTTATTGATATCACTTGTTTTATGTACTTTATAACTTAGTAAATTTTCCACAATCCTCCATAACCTTATTTATCATATATGTTACATATAATAATGTCCATATCTTGTCCAAAAGTCCATAGTATCAAGTCCTTGATAACACCTTTAAATCACACTTATTATGTAACTTTTAATTACAAGTTATTAAGTAAACCCTAATTAACAAGTTTGTACATAACCTTTTTATACATAAACCAAGAGTGTACAACACTTATAAATCCATTTTAACATGATATTACCAACATCATAGCATATGTAAAAGTGTACAAAACAATGATCACAAGTAAAAATCCATTCCACATGTTTAAAAGTATCCTAATGGTGATTTTGCTAAATAGAACATATATACACATAAAATGATAAATGTAAAGACATAAAGGGTTTTAGATGACCTTAATATGATGTAATATGTTGAACCACAATATCTAAACCCTAGTTTAGATGATAAACCAAAGCTTGCACAACTTGAAAACCCTAATTCCAATTAGAAACCCTAATCTTGCTTTTCTTGCTTCAATACTTGTAACCCTTAAACCAAACCTTCTAACCACCTTAGGTCATCTTAGATATCATGTAGGAATGTGTGTATATGTTGTAAATAAAATTTTGTATGGTTTTGGTGTGTTATTTGATTGAGCCGTGGGTATGTGAGCAAAAAGGGGAGAGGATTTTGTGTTTTTCACCTTTAGAAATGAAAGTGTGTGTGTATCTTTCTAGTATAAGTCCTTATATGTATAATGAGCTAGTCAAAGATGCATGTAAGAAGTCTTGGGACAATGGGAGTAAAACATGGAAGTCTTCTTGGTCTAGGTATGGTCTTGCCTTGTAAAAGTCTTATGGTTTTATTAAGTTGTATTAGTGCAATGCAAGTTGCAAGATTTTGTGATATTTCTTTGTGTCTTTCCCTTTGAATCCGTCCACATACACATATATGTGATGTTATTTTTTGAATTTTGGGTATTGGGTACAATTGTGGGTATTTGTTGAAGCGTAGAAAAGTTTTGATGGTTCCGGGTATGCCTAAACGCATTTTATCGCGAAACGTAAACACTTTACGCAACCAATAAAAATAAAATGAACAATGTTAATAATTATACTCAAAATAATTACTTAACACTTGCTTGATGTAAACATTTAATTGTTTGATGCCCGTTTACATTGAACGATAATTTTTAGCTTACGCGATTTAACTTAACGTTTACGATTAAAAGCAAACGCGTACAATACTAAAAATACATAGTGAATTTATTGACGACGTCAATGACCCTAAAACACGGGGTGTTATAGTCTCCCCCCGTTAAGTGAGCCTTGTCCTCAAGGCTTAAGACGCGGCACTTGACGACGGTGCGGTCTTTGTGAAGAGGTGTGGATATTTCTTCCTGAATTGATCTTCGCGTTCCCATGTGAACTCAGGACCTCTCCTGGAGTTCCATCGAACCTTGACTAGTGGAATGCGGCTTCGCTTCAACCGTTTAACTTCACAGTCCATGATTTCTACCTGCTCCTCGAAACATTAATTCAGACCTTAAGACCATATTCCAACCATCCATACATCATATACATTGAAATGTTAAGTGAGGGAAACTTGTGAAAACCTTGTCGAACCCAAAACAAGTACGAACCATTTTCTAGCTCACTTTGACCCATTTAAACATCCCTCCATGTGCAAGCACCACCACAAACAGCTTCTAGACTTCCCCAAGCAGCTTACCCACCTGCTTAAACCTTTCCATGGCCAAAATCAAAGCCATATCTCCTCTCTTTTAACCACATCAGCCGCGGCACCATACAACACCATCCACACCATCATTCTACATTCCTAGCCCTCCACATTCTGATCTTGTAGCCTCAACACATCATACTCTAGACCTCACACATGGCTTGATCAGACCATGAAGCTTGCTTACTCCTCTTGCTTCCAAACTAGTATAAATAGAGGTCATATGTGTTTATTTCAATTTACACCACACCTCCTCCTCTATAACCCTTATAGGCAGCAATCGTTTGCTCCCTTATGATCTAGATCATTAAAGAAGTTCAAGAAGTGAATCCTAAAGAAATTGAAGCCTTGGAGTGAAGAAACTAGGCGTACGAAGGCGTTTTGACCCAAAACGACCCATACGACTCCATTGTTGCTCTTTGAAGCTCAAACCCAGGTTTTGATTTGTTTACTTCTGCTATACACCCTTATTAATGTTATATGATCCAAAATTATTCTTTTTTAAAGTTTCATAACTCAATTCATGCTCATTTTCCATTTTGATCCAAAACCGTACACCCGAAACCCTAATTTTATATTTTTCTTAAAACTAAATGTTATAATGATTAAATATTGTATAATCGATCTAGTATGCTTTTTAAATAATATTCAAATAACACTTTATGATTAATGAAGGAATTTGAACTGAAACATAGCGTTTCGTTTTGAAACCTAATTTGAACCGTTTTGTTACTTAGTTTAACGAATCGTTATTTTAAACCTGCGTTGCGGTTGTAAATCTTCATATTTGGGTTTATTATAACTTATAAATGTTATTGAAAGTTAAAGTAAGATTGCATGGCAATTTGGACATGTTTTGTAAATATTATCCATGCAAGGGATATATATCGTAACTTTCTGAAACTTATAACTAAAGGGGCTGAATATGTCATTTTATCAAAGTTATAACTATAGGGGTCTATTATGTCACTTTCCAAAGTAAAAGGTTTACTTAGTATATCTTTTTAACTTAAAGGACCAAACTCGTAAAAGTGCAAACCCCAAGGGTATATTTTGCTACTTTTCAAACTCAAGGGTCTAAAATGTAACATTTTGAAAAAGTATAAAATCATGTTTAAAACCTTACAAGATATAACTTTATCTAACGCTTCTCGTGCTTAACATTTCCAGATATTAATTAAAACGCTTAAAATCGATTATATTATATCACAATACTAGGGAGCTTCATATTAAGGAGTTTGATCTTGGTATTACGTTCTGACTGAGTTGTTGGGTTTACGATTTAAAGTGCCCTAGCTCCTCAAACGTTTACTGAATGACTTCTGAATTATGATGGCCCGAACGGTGTGATAAAAATAATTCCAACTCTTCAATCAAATCATAACTTCTCCTCTTTTTTACAAAAACTAAAGTTCTAGAGTACAATCTTCCTAAGACTCAACATATTTACTCAGGTTGCGTGACGTGGCTATTTATTATCATTTTGCTATATCAACATTCCCCGTTAAGATTGTGATAAGGTCGTCAAATTTCATTTCAGAATATTTATTACATCTACTTATCAGGTGAGTTCATAGCCTCGCATTTTTAATCTTTTGAATGTTTTATAATCCGCGAGGGGTAATGCTCTGTTAAC
Source organism: Tanacetum coccineum (assembly GCA_026074375.1). NCBI lineage: Eukaryota > Viridiplantae > Streptophyta > Magnoliopsida > Asterales > Asteraceae > Tanacetum > Tanacetum coccineum. The sequence goes on along the minus strand of BQNB010020915.1, from coordinate 27,378 downwards.
AAAACTCTTTACATACTGTTTATATTTATAACAAGGTGATACTTTTCAAAGGCTTAATGAATTTCATACCCATATTTCAATCTTTTGAACTACTTTATAAACCTGTTGATACTGATATAAACCATAAATGCATAGTGTTTTTCAATGTATGCTATCCAGATATATTATTGCTAATGTTTGCTTCCAGTGCCATTATTTACATATCATGAATCATTAATTATTGCATTGCGATGTGAAACATGAATATTGTGATTATATCTTAATGGGGGTGAGGCTCTGTTTGTTTACCCATGCTTGGGGGTAGCCAATACGCACTATTTTTGTCCTAATAGGTAACGCTTGGCAAGTTACCTTTTCCATGAGGACATCTGTCCACTAACCAATATCCTACGTGACTTTCCCTGTAATGTCTTATGTTCATGAGCTTAGATGAAATAAAATAAATGTTCCTCTATGTATGATTGTCCCTTCAAATACAAGTATTTACGATAACTTGTATTCAACTATTACATTTCAAACTATGAATTTCACTAACCTTGTGTTGTACCCTTTTTATGCTTGTGTTTTATCTCATTTAAATTGAGCAACTTTATGGCATGGAGTGGCATGGATATGAAGATGGCTAAACTTGTATATCATTCACATTTTATGTTTCTTGATTTTGGGACCTTCCTTTGTAAAACTCTTCATTTGTTTTGTATAATGAATGATAACGTATCTTTTGAACAAACGTCTCTTTTGGGTCATTTTCTATGATTATGATTGTTGTTTCCATGAAGTAATACCCTAGATTAGCTTCCCCTGCTATATTGTAAAAATGGGGGTGTTACAGCTTTGGTTATCAGCGCCCTTATGGTTATAGATTAAAAGGTCAAAACTTAACTATAACCACATGTCTTTTTAGCCATCAAAGTCCTCCGTGCCACTACATTCCGGGAACAAGTATGTAAAGATACATATCTTATTTATTATATTACATAAATAACTTATGTTATTTACAAACTAGGTTGTTATAGGAACGATGTTTCTCCCAACTTTACTTGCGTATTGGGATGCTTTTTCCTTTATGAATATTCTTAACTATACTTCGGTCTCATCAGATTATTTCCCAGTTTCATTGGGAAGCAATTCTTTTAATCTTCAGGAAAACCTTTAACGATAATATGTTGCACCAGTTTTTTGCATCTTTCTACACTAATATTATTTGAAGGACGTACAAGCATTTTATGCTAAGGAATTACCTATTTCATCACCAGATCTTATTACTCCACCAGCTATTTTGACTCTATCTCCGATATTACCACCATCACTACTATTTGATCCTCGATATTTCTTTGTTCCTGAAGAACTATTACCACCTAAGAAGCGAATCCATTCCCCATCTTCTTCCTCAACTACATTTTTTAATTCATCTCGAAATCAAACCTATGATTTGGTATCACCATCTTCCTCAGTTTATACTCCTACCCCACCTCAGATATTTGAAATAGGAAAATGTCCAATTAAGATGTATCTGAAACATCATGAGGGACAAATCGAAGATATTTTGAATTACTTAGATGAACTCTATCTTCACCACATCGAGAAAATGGAGGAAGGACGTATTGATAGAATGATCATACGAAGGAATAGTGACGAACTAAAGACCAAACTCAAGAAAATCCGTACTCAGATTATCAAACTTCAAAAGAAGCAGTTAGGGCAAAAGGATAAGATTGACCTTGTTTATACAGAATCTGCCGATCTTGACAAATCATTGATGAAAAGAAAATCCAAGTCGTTACCAAAACAGTTCAGGAGGATCTTTAGGATGTCTTCTACGGACTCGGTATCTTTGTTTTATATTTTTTTTTTTTTTTTTATCAACTCGTAGACTAGCTATCTATCGAGTGTAATTTTGTTAGTCTTGTTTTCTGGGTGATATCAAATTAGACATTATTTGTCATTTCCCATCATTTCTATATGTTCAAAACTCTGAATACGCTCCTCATACCTTTGCACATAAAAATTTTCATCCTCAATTATTATGGGCATAGTACAATAAAATCTCAGGATTATCTAACATTATTTTTACAATTTCATATCGTGTTTTTATGTTAGGTAAGACGATTTATGATCATCTTTATTGAAATGATGAACTTAGTTGTCACTTCTTATTTGGATAAGGAAATTATAAATCTCTGAATATGTATTTATAAATTCTCAGTTACAAGGAGTTGAACGCTTCTTTTTGTAAGTGACTTAATTATAAATAAGTAGGCTTAAAGTAATAACATACGTCAAACAAGTTTCTTTCAATTGTTTGTAAAAAACCATCCCCCCTTAATCATTATCATTATTACCTTCATTATCTGTTCATTTCCAAATCTGTATCTCACGTGATTAGCAACTCTCTTACAAATTCATAATCATTCCTTGACATTACTCATTCCATGATCTCCGTATTCTAAAATTTTCTGTTATATTCTGCAACATAATAACAAGGAAACACACAAGAATCTATACAATGTCAAATGATTTCAATACCACTAGGTATGAAAATTTTGACAAAGACTTGTGATAGCATTCTTATTCGATGTTGACTTTTAAAGGTTAATGAATAGCGATTCTTTACGATCACAGTAGCACAGCAGAAGCATGGTAGACCCATAACCCACAGGTTCCGTAAATCGAAGTATTTCATCCACCCAGATTCTATCAGGATCTGAAGAAATTCTATTGACTGTCATCAAGAGGTGTGATCTTGAAAATAAGTAGACGTGTGAAAGGAGGTAATTATAATTATGGTGTACAACATAATTATAAATGCATCACACACGTGAACTTGTAACCTTGATTATGCCTAACATAAAAATTAAATTCATGCCTAGTACCTACATCTATATCACTATAACTTTCAACTAAATCTCGGGACGAGATTTCTGTAAGGGGTGGAGACTATAACAACCCAAGAATTTTCATCAAATGCAAAATCTATTTTACTATTATCACAATTGTACGGGGAAATTTTTCGCTTTATTACATTACTTGTATTGTCAATATCTCAGTATGTCATGTAACTTGCATAACTAAAGTAGACGAGCTCACGCAACCTATCTATGGCAATCCTGTCTTCATATATGTCAAGCAAACATCATAACATGTCAAGTCAATATCATCATATTCTTTTTACAAGGTACATTATTCCTATAATGTACTATTCGCAACGTTATATCTTTTAAACCGTTATCGTATACCTCTAAACCCTAATTCCATGAAGGGTTAATATCTAAAGTGAATGTACAAGCTACTAAAGCATATATACAAGTAATATAACATTTCATTTGAAATATAAACTCCCTCCAAGTCAAGTACAAGTTTTCAAAGCACAATGTACAAGTCATTAAGCATGATCTCTGAAATAGCCGTTTTACCTCCATTTTCATTCCAATTTCTTCACCACCACTTATGTACAAGCTACTACACTCAATATACAATGTTTAAACCCTAATTATTCTATTCATAAGCTTTCATACACATATTTACACTCAAAACCCTAATTCAAAAGTCAGAAACCCTAACCCGAGCAAAATACTAAACCATGACCCGTTTCTTGGTTTTTATCCATTATAAACCTAAACCAATACCCAAATAAGTTGTAATAACTTAATTTACAACATTATCAATCATGTTCAATCATCATTTCATCATTCTACTTCAATTATACAAGAAACGAATCCAAGAAACCCTAATTGTGCACTAAATGTAACTTTGACCCGTTTACTCGTTTCTAACCATTTTAATCCCGAACAATCAACCAAGAGCCATTGTAAACTCATGATATGAGTTTACAAATCATTATCTAGCGTTAACTTGGCAATGTGCAAGAACTCAAATCCTAGAAAACCCTAATGAATCCAATATAAACCCTAATCGCACCCTATGAGAACCCACGGCTTATTCTTTCAATTTCAACCCTTTTTAACTTAAACCAACGATCAAACCTCATTGATAATCCTTTATATAAGTCCTATGATCAGTATTCCATCATTCCCAATCAAGAATATTCGAAATATAAGCTAAGAAAGCCAAAGAAAACCCTAAATGCACCCATTTGGAACCCGCGACCTCATTTCTTCATTTTTGACCCGTTTTAGCTCAAAACAGCTATGGCAAGCATGAGGAGTATCCACACCTTCAATCTAGTTTCATAGACTCCTACATCTGATTTTCTAGTCTCTACACGTCATATACTAGCCCTAACACATGTCAAGAACAAATCCTAAGTGTTTCTTACTCCTCTTAACCTCCAATGAGTATAAATAGGGGTCTTGGGCACTCATTCTAATTCGCACCACCCCATCTTCCCTCTATAACCCATAGGCAGCAATCCTTTGCTCCCTTATGATCCTAGGATCATTAAAGAAGTTAAAGATGCGAAGCCCTAAAGAATTGAAGCCCCGGAGTAAATATACAAGGCGTGCGAGTGGAAATACTACCCGAAACATGTTTCCAAACACATCAGTAGATAGCTTGTACACATGTCTCTCAACAGATCCTAAGTGTTGCTTACTCCTTATACCTTCAAACTACTATAAATAGGACCTTAGATAGCTCATTCAAACTCGCACCACATCTCTTCTTTCTCAAACCCATAAGGCAGCAATACTTTGCTCCCATATGATCCTAGGATCATTAAATAAGTTCAAGAAGTGAATCCCTGAAGAATTGAAGCCCCGGAGTAAAGATACAAGGCGTACGAGTGGAAATACTACCCGAAACGACCCATTTCCACCATTTTTGCTCCTTGAAGCTCAAACCCAGGTTCTAGATATTATACTTCTGCTCCTACACTCTTATAATGTTCATATGATCCTAAATATACTCCTGTTTAGTTATAACTCAATTCATCTCATTTTCCATTTTGATCCAAAAACGTACAACGAAACCTATAATTTAGCGTTTTTTCTTAAAAATAAATGTTATAACGATTAAAATATTGTTATTAATCTATCCTAGCATGCTTAAACTATTGTTATAATAACCACTTATTGATTAAGGAAGGAAATTTGAATTAAAATCCGCTGACGTTTACGTATTGAAACCCTAATTGAAGTTTTGCTTCTTAGGCCTAATGAATCGTTATTTTAAACTTCGTTACGTTAAATACTTCATATTTCTAGTTTATTATAACTTATAATTATCTTTTTAAATGTTAAAATATAGCTGCATGGCAATTTGGACTATGATTTTTAATATATAATACATGGTAAGGGGTATATATCGTAACTTTTGAAAACTTATAACTTAAAGGGGCTCGAATATGACATTTATATCAAAGGTATAAATATTGGGTCCTATTTGTCTCCTTTTCAAAGTTACAAGGTTTACTTGGTATATCTTTTAAACTTGAAGGACCAAACTCGTAAAAGTGCAAACTCTGAGGGTATATTTTGCCACTTTTCAAACTCAAGGGTCTAAAATGTAACATTTTGAAAAAGTATAAAATCATGTTTAAAACCTTACAAGACATAACTTTAATTACACTTTTCGTGATTAACATTCCAGATATTGATCAAAAATGCTTAAAACCGTTTATATCATATCACTAATACTACTGGAGCTTCATATTAAGGGGTTTCAATCTTGGATATTACGTTCTGACTGAGTGTTTGGGTTTACGATTTAAAGTGCCCTAGCTCCTCAAACATTTACTGAATGACTTCTGAATTATGATGGCCCGAACAGTGATACAATAATTCCAAACTCTTCAATCAAACTCATAACTCTTAAAACTAAAGTTCTAGAGTACAATCTTCCTAAGACTCAACATATTTACTCAGGTTGCGTGACGTGGCTGTTTATTATCATTTTGCTATATCAACCTTCCCTGGTTAAGATTGTGATAAGGTCGTCAGCTTTCACCCGGTTAAGATTGTGATAAGGTCGTCAGCTTTCATTTCAGAATAATTATTACATCTACCTATCAGGTGAGATTCATAACCTCGCCTTTACTTATTTACATGTTTTATAAACCCGCGAGGGGGATACATGCTTGTTACAAACTCTTTTACATACTCATTTATCTTATAACAATGTGATTGTTTTTCAATGACTTAGTGAGTTCATAGCCTCACTTTTAATCTCTTTAATGCTTTCATAAACCCGCAAGGGGGATACATGCTATAAATAACGAATACAAATGTTTTACCAGACTATATGCTAATCTGATGTATCATTACAATCAATGTCTAAGTTATAAATCCTACAAGTCATTAAATTTGACTACAAGTCGTTAAATTGACTATGGATGTTAATCTGTTAGTATCATAAATCCTACAAGTCGTTAAATTTGACTTCGAGTCGTTAAATTGACTTTGGATATTAATGTTAGTGTAATAAATCCTTCAAGTCGTTAAATTTGACTTCGAGTCATTAAATTGACTTTGGATGTTAATATGTTGATATATGAGCTCTTCGAGTCGTTAAATTGACTTTGGATGATAATGTGTTGGTGACATGAGAACAAGACCAATCAGACCAAACAAGGCAATAACGGGATAATACATTGTTACTATGATTCATTGCGATTATTACTAATAACGGGTATATAATAACATGACCCAAGATCATAACAATATCATTTTCATAATAATTGTGTTTATACAATTATTATACTATTACTTGTATTCAAACTGTTTATATCAAACCTATGAATTTCACTCAACCATTGTGTTGACTTTTTAGCATGTTTATCTCAGGTAATTGAGCAAGTTGCGGCACGGAGTGGCATGGACTTGAAGATGGCTAAAACTTGTTATCATTCACATTTTATGTTTCTAGATTTTGGGACCTGCCTTTGTAAAACTCTGATTTGAAATGAATGATAACATATCTTTTGAATAAACGTCTCTTTTGGGTCGTTTTCTATGATTATGATTGTTGTATCCATGAAGTAATACCCCAGATTAGCTTCCGCTGCTATATTGTAAAAATGGGGGTGTTACAGATTGGTATCAGCGCCATGGTTATAGAGAACAAGGTCAAAACCTTAACTATAACCACATTTCTTTTCTAGCCATCAAAGTCCTCCATGCCACTACATTCCGGAACAAGTATGTAAATATACATATCTATTATACTATTACATAAATAACTTATGTTATTTATAAACTAGGTTGTTATCAGAACGATGTCTTCTCCCAACCGCTCTACTTCCGATCTTGAGGATGCTTTTTCCTCTATGAATATTCTTAACTATACTTCGGTCTCACCGGATTATTTTCCAGCTTCAGCGGGAAGCAGATCTTTTAACTCTTCGGAAAACTCTACAGATAATATAATCCCACCAGTATTCTCATCTTTCTACAATAATCCTTGTTTGAAGGACGTACAAGCATTTTATGCTAAGGAATTACCTATTTCATCACCAGATCCTATTACTCCACCAGCTATTTTGACTCCATCTCCGGTATTACCACCATCACTACTATTTGATCCTCGATATTTCTTTGTTCTTGAAAAACTATTACCACCTAAGAAGCAAATCCATTCCCCATCTTCTTCCTCAACTACGTTATCTAATTCATCTCGGAATCAAACCTGTGATTTGGTATCACCATCTTCCTCAGTTTATACTCCTACCCCACCTCAGATATTTGAAATAGGAAAATATCCAATTAAGATGTATCTGAAACATCATGAGGGACAAATCGAAGATATTTTGAATTACTTAGATGAACTCTATCTTCACCACATCGAGAAAATGGAGGAAGGACGTATGGATAGAATGATCATACGAAGGAATAGTGACGAACTAAAGACCAAACTCAAGAAAATCCGTACTCAGATTATCAAACTTCAAAAGAAGCAGTTAGGGCAAAAGGATAAGATTGCCTTTGCTTACTATGGAATTTCCAATCTTGAACAAATCATTGAGAAAATCCAAGCTCGTCACCAAACAGATCAGGAGGATCTTTAGGATGTCATCTACCGGCTCAGAATCAACAAACTCTTAGAATAGTTATAGCTTTATCTTAGCTACGGGATGTGTGGTATAAATAAAAACGCTTGTCAAATCTTGACTATGTACAGTAAGAAGGCAAGTTATTTATAAAGGCAATCCCGTTTCGTATCTTATTGTTTCCAACTTATCGCTCTTTCATCATCATTTCCACTAATTGCATCATTATCTCCGTCTTCATGAATCATACCATAACCCCTAAGTGCTTAAAATTCAAAAATAAGCATTACTCTTTAAGCATTTTAAGCATCACATCCTCTTTTATTACTTTTCAAAAACTTATGATATCATTCTTACTACGTGTTATCCTCTGTTGATAGAATGCCTCCCAAAAGGACGTCAACATCTGAAACACCGGCCATAACTTTAGCTGCCATCCAGCAACTAATTAATGATGGCATTTCCTCAGCTCTAAAAGCACAAGCTGCATCAATGGCAAGTGATAGTAATCCCAACAGGAACACCGGACCTACTGGAACTCCTGTAGCAAAAACAGGAAACTATAAAGAGTTCGTTAGCTGTCAACCTTTCTACTTCAATGGTACGGAAGGAGCAGTTGGCCTCATTCGCTGGTTTGAGCGGACTGAATCAGTATTTTCTCGTAGCCACTGTGCCGAAGAAAACAAAGTGACATATGCTACCGGTACTTTAACCGATGATGCCCTGTCTTGGTGGAATTCATACGCTCAACCTATTGGAATAGATCAAGCCAATCAAATCACTTGGACCGAATTGAAAAGACTCTTAACCGATAAGTATTGCCCTCGAACTGAAGTCAAGAAAATGGAAGACGAATTTTACAACTTGGTTGTGAAAGGAAATGATCTTAAGACTTACATTAGGAGATTCCAAGAATTAGCCGTCTTATGCCCAAACATGGTACCAAATGCCGAGAAACTTATGGAAGTCTTCATCAATGGATTACCTAGAAGTATTGAAGGAAACCATTGCAATTATTACACATAAACGGGTATAATAAGAACGTGACCCAAGATCAATAACAATCACATTTTCATAATAATTGGTTTGTATAATTATTACACTATAACTTTATTCAAACTGGTTTATCAAGACCTATGAATTTCACATTAACCTTTATGTTGACTTTTTAGCATTTTATCTCAGGTTATATTGAGCAATATCCGGCAACGGAGTGGCATTGACATTGAAGATGGCAAAAACTTGTTTCATTCACTCTGGTATGTAACTAGATTTTTGGGACCTGCCTTTGTAAACTCTGATTTGAAATGAATGCTAACGTATCTTTTGAACCCAAACTCTCATATCGGTCGTTTTCTATGACTATGATTGTTGTATCCATGAAGTAATACCCCAGATTAGCTTCCGCTGCTATATATGTAAAAATGGGGGTGTTACAGCATGTAATATTATCATATGTTTAAGAATCCATGTTTTAGAGTCACTTAAAGTACCACTTCCATATTTCTGAAATTCTATCGGTTTTTACTAGACGTCCTCTATACTTAAAGAGTTACTATATGGTCGGAATTAAGACGGCGGTGGCTTCTGCTATATTAACTTCCTATATATGTTGATAACTACTGTTAGTTAGTTTGTTGATGGGCACCTATAAACTAAAGCCACCCACTTCAAAATAATCATTAAAAGAACAGACAAGTATCGACCAAGGCGACAGCACGAAGAAAAAAATAAGAAAAAATAGAACACGCCGCGGCACCCGCATCCCGCCCCTCGTCCACTGACCAAGGAGCTTCACTAATTCCCACGCGCCACCAACCATACTTTCGTAGCCCCTAATCAGCCCCCTGGACACGTTATCATGATCCACAACCTGGTACGACAACACGGTCTGTCCATTATACGCTCTTCTTCTATATTAACTTACCTATATATGTTGATTAACTACTGTAGTTCACCTATAAACTATAGCCACTTCAAAATAATCATTAAAGACACGCCAATGCAAAAACAGGGTGTGCTGGACTTATCAAAAGTTTGGCAACAGTAGACCCCTTTAAACACCTCAGAAAAATCTAAAAAAAATCAGCAGGTCACACACATCATGAACATGTTCCAGTTCAAATTTCATCAAAAATTATTAAGTTTTAACCCGTTTGCTCACTGCATCTATGCAACTGAAATTCAAACTCAGGAAACTTAGTTTTGACAACCAATCTTGTAAAGAAGGTTTTGACCCACTTTTAGTACTAAAAATAGTTGAGGCCTAGCTCGTTGGAAAGTAGACTCGATGTACTTAGTCATAGGGTCCTGTAAACCTAGAAAACCTGTTGGCATGACCAAGCTACACTTCGCACAAGATGGACCAAAACTCTATGCAAAAACAGTGGGTGCAGAATTTTGCCGTTTTAGTTTTCAAACTTCTTATTTCCATAACTTTTTCGTTTTCAAACTGTTTACATACTCATTACGAACCCAATTACTTGATTTATATCACACTCTTTTCTACTTATGGATTTAAGTACTCAAAGCTATTTACGAATACAATAGTAAAATTTTATTGGATACAAGTGTTTTCGGTTATCATCTCCTGTTTACATGTGCCTAAGTAACATAACCCACCATTGCCCATTATCATGAACTGTTAAATTCTTGACGGGAGGACCGGTTAAGGAAGCGCGAGTGTATAAATAGATCTATTTGGGATTGACATCCCTATTCGGTGAGTAGCTCTCACTAGTTTCGACCGTACTGAAACACGGATGCATACATGTCGGAACAATTTGGATGTTACGGGTTTGAACATCTACACGGGCCTTTATTTGCATTAAATTGCATACATAGATGTTGAGCTTCAGTGTCATGAGCTTAGCGCAACAGTAGATATTATTTATGTGGTATTGTATCTGTTATAGTAGACCCATACATTTTGGAAAATCAACGATATCATTGTCCATACTACTTATTGAACATTACTAATTTCTGAACACTTTTTATTATATTGCGGCGAAGCAATAAACACTAGACTCTTTTGGTTCTACATTTACTCTTACATTTTTGGCGATTATTATAAGGATTGAAATAATCATATATACTTTATAAATCTTTGGATTCCAACATTTATATTTATACTTACAAAACTCTATGAACTCACCAACTTTAATGTTGACACTTTTAAGCATGTTTTTCTCAGGTGAATTAGATGCTTGGCTTACTTGATGTGCAATGAAGTCTAAAATTGACAAGATTTCATTTATGGATTTCTACTTACATACAAATGATCAAATCTCGTTGGGTTACTATTACAAGTTTTTTTTTTTTTTTTTCTCTTTTCATTTGTATCAATTATAAAACAAATGTTATATCAATTTCAAAGAAATCAACGAGATTACTTTTCAAACGACACATTTAGAGGTCGTTCTCTTGTATCTTGTGATGTTGTATTATGAAGTAGCACTCCAAGTGGTATTCTGCTGCGTTGTGATTTTTGGGGGTGTTACAGATTGGTATCAGAGCCAAGGTTATAGAGAACTAGGTTGCATATTTTACCCTAGACTATAACCGTTTTCACAAGCATTGCATCACATCAAACACTTTCAAAGTGCATACACATTACTTTGCTTACTTGCCATACATTACTTGTTAATGTATGTTCTTACATGACATACAATAATAATTTATATATGCTTACATCCCTTTGCGTAATCGTAACCGATATTGTATATAAGAGTTATTTTATATAAATACCAGAAAAAATTTTTAAGACAATGTGGGTGCACAATGTCTCATTCTACACCTACAGAACATTGTGAGTTGCTCAATGGTCTCACTTTCGTTCTCAGACATTGTAAGGTAAAACAATGGTCTCTAAGATAAGTATTTTTCTTCATAGCTTTTATAACAATATCGAATTACGTGGAGACCGTCAAAAATATTTTGTGTACATGGGATTATTAGAATCTAAGTATTACAAGATCTTGTATGGGCGTGACTTGTAATATGAGGAAAAAAAAATTGATATGATAAATTGCAATGTTAACAAAGCCCGTCACAGTTCTTATTTACATAGATTTTATGTATTGAATCTAAGTATTACAAGTCATGTATGGGCGAGACTTGTAATAGGATGATTTATATGATAATTGCTATGTTGACTGGTTCATCGAGACTTTGACCTTATTTACTCTAACTGAGTACTTATTAACTATCTTGAACTCTATGTCGATCTCGCCTGATTGTTTCACTCACCGTCTCCGAAGACGAGTTTTAAACACTCGTCCCATACTCATTAGAGCACCTGCATCGTCATGTCATCTACCCCCTTGGAAGCTTTGTGTGTACGCGTGTTGCATCAGAAATTTATTAAGTAACGATTTATAATCTCTTTAATTTAAAAAAGGAATTGGGGGAACGACCTCTTCATTAAATATAGACCTTGTAAATCACCGAACCATAAAAAAAGGGGTTTTTTTTTTATTTTTTTTTTATCATTTCATTATTTACATAAATTGGGGATGGACGCTTCTTTATGCAAATAATAAATTATAAATGAGTGGGCTTAATGGTATCCGATATGAAATGAGTATGAACTCGAACCCAATAATCACTGAAATCCGTTAAAAAGGTCTAGAAACACAATCGTGCCTTACCACTCAACAGGATCTTAAGGCCTCACTTAAGATACCTTATCTCATTCTTAAGTTGTTACTTTTGCCGTTACAAATCTTTACGATCATGAACTGTTTGTGGAGTTAACCGACTTGTGCACACTTGAACTAATGGATTTGATTCATCCTCGAACTAACGACTGGGTACAATATTCCGTCACCTATCACATAAGCTCTCCCGTGAGCTCCTCTCATTTGTTGAACTTTATACTAGGGATATTGTTTCTCGAAATATCCTCACTCTCCGTATCCTATCACCGTTTGTTATAGCAGTTGTTATGTTTGCTGTTGTTAGGCCTTGGAGCGGTCCCAGCTGGTACAGCTTTATCCAATAGGTGATGCAACCCCCTTAAACCAGATAAACACCTATTGACAAAATCGATAGTCAAATTATTCATTTCAGGCCACTAGTGCGAAGACTTAGGTCGTGATACATCCTGGTACTTCCAAGTAAGTTGATTACTTACATCCATTAACCTCGTCCGATATTAATCATCGAACATTGCAGATATCATAAATGAGACTCTGCCTTTAAACATTTATAATGCATTTATATCAATCATGAAACTTGTAACGATATGTTCTTACAGTACCTATTCTGAGCATCGGTCATATGCGTGGTGGTTCCGACGGTTCTCTTGAGTGGCATTCTAAATTTAAATCACAATAATACAATACACGTGAGATTTCCAACAATCACAATCGCGACATGGCATATGTACAATAAATAAAATGAGATCACAACACAAGGGAGATATATAACAGCATTGAGGTCGCATGACATAATACATACACTTCATATATATTATTTGAAAACATACATGATAGTTGATACATAAATGAAAAATACAAAGTCATACGGTCGTACTAGCTGGGAATAACTCATAATACTTAGCAGGCTAACAAGATAGCTATGGAATTAATATCCTGCCCAAACCTAGCCAAAATCTATGTATATTAAGAGGTGTCGAAACATAGAATTTTGCTAAATAATGTTATCAGCGTCTTATTTAGAACTGGTTTATTAAATCTTAAATCTTTTCTTGGTCACACAATCGGTTAACACAAATTAAATCTCGGGATGAGATTTCTTTAAGGGTAGGTACTGTAACAACCGGCATTTTTCGGAATTTTAAATGACGAACCACTAAATCGCGTTTTCACGATTCGGACCCTAAAGCAATTTGATGTAAAACAATATTTCTGACAACTTTTTAGTTTTGTCCGGGACCCGAAAACAGTCAGAAAGTGACTGAAATGCCCTCGCAAGATTTAAAATCGAGAAAATAATTAAATTATATTTAATTATCACTTTTTATTAAATAAAAATATTTAATAAATTATTTATCATTTTATTCAGTAACGTTTGTTAAAAACGCAAATATTCAAGTAAAAGATCATTTTACGGACAAAGTTTATCAGTAATGCACAAATAAATAATAAACGTATTAAATAAATTGATAAAACGTTTATGAAAAATTAGTCGAGTGAATACTCATGTTCGTTGGAAAAATGATTTGGAAAACAATGTCGCAAGTTTCGGGACCCGAATCGACCGTTAACTAGTTCAAACAAAAGGCCACCGAACCAATTACCACAAAGTAACTTTTCGGTCCCTTGCGGTAATTATTTTATAAAATTAACCCTACACTATGATGCCCTTGCCATTTTTTATATAACTTTCTAATCTATATATATATAAATTTTAGGGTTTCACTTCATATAATAACATCACCCAACACACATATCTCTCCCAACACTTTTCCGGCGCCTCCCTCCCATCTCCGGCGAGATGTCCGGCAGCCACACCACGCATCATCAACCCATAGACTAATTGGCCACCTAGCTATACCATCCTCACTCCACCGTCCAACATTGAACCGACACCCATCATCACCAAAACCACACCATCAGCCAACTTCAACACACCATCACCCACCTCAACCACGCCAAACAACACCCTCGTCGCCACAACACCCCATCTACTCACCTACACAATAAGCACTAGGGGGTGCGTTGGTTTTTTTATATAGCACCTAAGGGTGCGTCTGGTTCAGCAGTTAACACCCAAAAGGGTGCATTTTGTTTTGGTGTAATCGACCTAAGGGTGCGTCGGGTCGGCGGTGTAACACACGAGTGTGCTTTAGTTTTTCATTCCGCACCACATAGGGGGGCGTTTGATGCTCGGATGGCAAGCCAAAAAAGAGAGGGTCGCGTCTGTTTGGTGGCTAACACAAGGCGTGTTTGGATTTGGGCTACGTGGCAGCGAATATGGGTGCGTTGTGGTTAAATAAAACCTACTACAAGGGTGTTTGTTCTGGAGGTTTAGCAACAGCAAAAAGGGAGTATTTGTTTGGGCTTTTAACACTACGAAGGGTGCGTTGGTTTAAGCAGAATCAGCACCAAAGGTGCGTTGGGTTTCGGGTTAGCACCAAGGTGCGTTCGGTTCATGGTTTGCACCAATCAGGGTGCGTTTGATTTAAGGTTACCACAAAAATGGGGCCGTTTGGTTTAGGGTACAATCAGCATTGGGTGTGTGGATGCTTTTTAACAGCCAATGGGAGCGTATGGTATTTAAATGTTAACAAAAGCTTGGGTGCGTTATTGGGTTCAGCCAAAGAGGGACGTTTGGTTTCGATTTAGCAGATTAGGGGGCGTTTGGTTTAATATAAAAACCAACTAATAAATATAACATAAGGTTTTTTTTTTCTAAATATTAAAAATTGGATCTAAATGGTGGAATGGTTAAATAAATTACCTATTTTAATAGGCTTCATTTTTGCGATTATAATAACCATAAGGGGTGTGTTTGGGTTTGCAACACGGATTGATTCAATGGAGGGAAAATGATTAACTTTTGTTAATATGGAAAACGTTACATGAACGATCAGGTCATGACGAGATTTTTTATATAGTGCTAACACTTATAAAACTTTACCAAATCTTACCTAACTTATTATCCAAATAGGACAATAAATGGCCTAATAATTATTAGATCGCGAAGGACCTAAAATCAAATGTAAGCTATAATTTTGTGAGAGTTCAGTTATCTAATCCGCAACTTTAAAACGTGCGTTTATTTTTATAAAGAAACTTTCTACTAAATCATTTGGGGATATTCGGGCGTGTGTCGAATTATTTAGTTTCTTTTATTTTTATCATCTTTCTTATATAATATTGGAAAGTATATAAATTCAACCATACTTAATTTTAATTGTCACCTTTTAAGAGGTAACACATGTCGCGTATTAATACGCTTTCGAGTTATTCGTTGTTGTGTATTATAATTCACGTATGAATTATATACTCGGTTATTTTTCATTTTGTAATATATACGGAATATATTACACACTTGGCGTTTACTCTTTAATTTATTTATTTAACCAACCACCAAACTATTACAACTTTAAATCTAAATCTTTTATCAACGTGTCACGTTGACGTACTCATTCATCGGAAAACCAAGTACATCATCCTAGGCTAGTGGGTCATAGCCGTTAAGATAAACCGCAACTTCTTGGTCGAGCCGTTCCAGTTTCCGTTTTGTCTGGCGCTTAATATGCGCATCCCCGCCAATCGTTCTACAACATCGATGTGAGTTTATAGCCCCTCTTTTACTTGTTTTACATTTACTTTACAAATCTCGGGGGAGAATACATGCTCAATACAACTTGTTTACATATTCGTTTACAATATCTTTTACATACTATTCTACAAACTTGGTTTCATACTTTGTCACATACTCATTTGCATACACATTTACGAAATTGTTTACATACTCATTACAAACTTAATTACTTTATTTATATCACACTCTTTTCTACTTATGGATTTAAGTACCTCCAAAGCTATTCAACGAATACAATGGTTAAATTTTTATTGGACACAAGTGTTTTCGGTTATCATCTCATGTTTACATGTGCCTAAGTAACATAACCCACCATTGCCCATTATCATGAACTGTTAAATTCTTGACCGGAGGACCGGTTGAGGAAGCGCGAGTGTATAAATAGATCTATTTGGGATTGACATCCCTATTCGGGTGAGTAGCTCTCACTAGTTTCGACCGTACTGAAACACGGATGCATACATGTCCGAAACAATTTGATGTTACACTGGTTTAACATCTACACGGGCCTTTATTTGCATTAAATTGCATACATAGATGTCGAGCTTCAGTGTCATGAGCTTAGCGCAACAGTAGATATTATTTATGTGGTACTGTATCTGTTATAGTAGACCCATACATTTTGGAAAATCAACGATATCACTGTCCATACTACTTATTGAACATTACTAATTTCTGAACACTTTTCATTATATTGCGGCGAAGCAATAAACACTAAACTCTTTTGGTTCTACATTTACTCTTACATTTTTTGCGCGATTATTATAAGGATTGAAATGGTCATATATACTTTATAAATCTTTAGATTCCAACATTTACATTTATACTTACAAAACTCTATGAACTCACCAACTTTAATGTTGACACACTTTTAGCATGATTTTATTCTCCATGTGAATTAGATACTTGCTTACTGATGTGCAATGGTGTCTAAAATTGACAAGATTTCATTTATGGATTTCTACTTACATACAAATGATCAAATCTCGTTGGGTTATTTTCAAGCTTTTCATTGTGATGCAATTATGGGACAAATGTTATATCAATTTCAAAGAAATCAACGAGATTACTTTTCAAACGACACATTTAGAGGTCGTTCTCTTGTATCTTGTGTGTAGTATATGAAAGTAGCACTCCCAAGTGGTATCCGATGCGTGTGATTTTTGGGGGTGTTACACTAGTTATTTACAAACTAGTTGTTAATAGAAAGATGCTCTCCCAACTAACTTTACTTCCTGAGATTGAGGATGCTTTTTCTATAGAATATTCTTAACTATACTTCGGTCTCACCGGATTAATTTCTAGCTTCAGCGGGAAGCAGATCTTTTAACTCTTCGAAAACTCTACAGATAAATAATCCCACTAGTATACTCATACTTTCTACAATTAAATCCTTGTTATGAAGGACGTACAAGCATTTTTATCTAAGTATTACCTATTCTCACCAGATCCTATTACCGTCCACCGCTATTTTGACTCGATCTCCGTATTAACCAACCCATATACTATTTGATCCTCGATAGTTCTTTTTTCTTGAAAAACTATACCAACCTAAGAAGCAAATCCAATCCCCCTCTTCTCCCAACTACTTTATCTAATTCATCTCAGAATCTAATCTGTGATTTGGTATCACCATCTTCCTCAGTTTATACTCCTACCCCACCTCAGATATTTGAAATAGGAAAATATGAAATTAAGATGTATCTAAAACATCATGAGGGACAAATCGAAGATATTTTGAGATTACATAGATAAACTTTATCTTCACCAAACGAGAAATAAAGGAAGGTATGTATGGAGAGAATGATCATACACATGAATATTGACCGAACTAAAGACCACACTCAAGAAAATCCATACTCATATTATCAAACTTCAAAAGAAACAGTTAGGCAAAAGATAAGATTGCCTTTGCCTTACTATGGAATTTTCCAATCTTGAACAAATCATTGAGATAAATCCAAGCTCGTCACCAAACATATCAGATGAATCTTTAGATGTCATCTACAGCTCAAGAATCAACTAAACTCTTATGAATAGTTATAAGCTTTATCTTAGCTATGGGAAGTATGTATAAAATAAAAACGCTTGTCAAAATCTTACTAATATAGTAAGAAAAAGCAAGTTATTTATAAGGCAAATCTCCGTTCGTAGTCTTATTGTTTCCAACTTATCACTCTTTCATCATCATAACACACTAATTGGCATCATTAGATCTCCGTCTCATGAATCATAACATAACCCATAAGTGGCTTAAAATCAAAAAATAAGCATTACTCTTTAAGCATTTAAGCATCACATACCTCTTTTATTACTTATCAAAAACTATGATAATCAATTCTTACTACTGATATCCCTCTGTTGATAGAATGCCTCCCAAAAGGACATCAACATCTGAAACACCGGCCATAACTTTAGCTGCCATCCAGCAACTAATTAATGATGGCATTCCCTCAGCTCTAAAAGCACAAGCTGCATCAATGGCAAGTGAATAGGAATTCCCTAACCCGACCAAGAACACCCGGACCTACTGGAACTCCTGTAGCAAAAACAGGAAACTATAAAGAGTTCGTTAGCTGTCAACCTTTCTACTTCAATGATACGGAAGGAGCATCTGGGCTCATTCGCTGGTTTTGAGCCGGATGAATCGTATTTTCCCTCGTAGCCAATGTGCCGAAGGAAAACACAGAGACATATCTACCAAAGATACTTTAACCGACGATGCCCCTGTCTTGGTGGAATTCATAACGCTCAACCTAATTGGAATAAATAAGCCAATCAAATCACTTGGACCGAATTGAAAAGACTCTTAACCAATAAGTATTGCCCTCGAACTGAAGTCAAGAAATGGAAGACAATTTTACAATTTGGTTGTAAAAGGAAATGATCTTAAGACTTACATTAGGAGATTCCAAGAATTAGCCGTCTTATGCCCAGACAATACCAAACAAGACAATAACGCAGTAATACAACGGTTACTATGATAATTGGCATTCATTGCAAATATTTTTAATTTAAAAAAAAATTGATTAACAAATTAACGGTTATAAATAACCGTGACCCTAGATCAAAACAATAACATTTTCATAATAATTGTGTTTTGTACAATTATTACACAAATAACTTGTAATCAACTGTTTATCACACCTAATAATTTCACTCAACCTTTATTTTGACTTTTTAGCATGTTTAATCTCAAGGTTATTGAGCAATTATACGGCACCGGAGTGGCAATGGACATGAAGTATGCTAAAACTAGTTATCATATCAACTCTGTATGTAACTAATTTTGGGGTACCTGCCTTTGTAAACTCTGATTTGAAATGAATGATAACGTATCTTTGAACAAACGTCTCTTTTGGGTCGTTTTCTAGATTATGAAATGTTTAGTTTCCATGAAAGTAAACCCCAGATTTAGCTTCCCCCGCTGCTATATTGTAAAAAATGGTGGTGTTACAGCATGTTAAGATTATCAATGTTTTTAAGAATCCTGTTTAGAGCACTTAAAGTACCACTTCCATATTTTCTGAAATTCTATCGGTTTTTCTAGAACGTCCTCTATACCTTTTTTTAAAAAAAGAAAGGGTTACATATGGTCGGATTAGCCACTCATCTATAATTAACTTACCTATTATTGTTTGATTAACTACTGTAGTTCACCCATAAACTATAGCCACTTCAAAATAATCATTAAAGACACGCCAATGCAAAAACAGGGTCTGCTGGACTTATCAAAAGTTTGGCAACTGCAGACCCCTTTAAACACCTCAGAAAAATCTAAAAAAAATCAGCAGGTCACACATCATGAACATGTTCCAATTCAAATTTCATAAAAAATTATTAAGTTTTGACCCGTTTGCTCACTGCATCTTTGCAACTGAAATTCAAACTCAAGAAACTTAGTTTTGACAACCAATCTTGTAAAGATGTTTTGACCCACTTTTAGTACTAAAAATCGTTGAGGCCTAGCTCGTTGGAAAGTAGACTCGATGTACTTAGTCATAGGGTCCTGCAAACCTAGAAAACCTATTGGCATGACCAAGCTACACTTCCACAAGATAGGACTAAAACTCTGCGCAAAAACCCATGGGAGCAGAATTTTCTGCCGTTTTAGTTTTCAAACTTCATATTGCCATAACTTTTTCGTTTTTAAGAATTAGAAGCTCTACCTTATACCAAAACGATCTTTAGGACGAACACTATCATTCTAAAAATTAAAATCTCAGTTTGCACAACACTCATCTCGCCAATTCAAGCCTAAACTTTCTGGTCTAATTGAGGGTTATAAAACCCTATCAAATCTTCAAACTTTCGCCTCAAACACGCTTCCAATAATCTCAAACTTGCCCCATAATACATCTATTAACTCGCTAATCTTACAAACACATAAGAAATCATAACTTCTAATTTTATTTCATGAATTTCAAACATAATCAATGTACATTCATGCATATATATACTAAATATATATATAAATATATATATTTATATATATTTATATTATATAATAATAAATATAATAATATATATATAAATATTATATAAGTAAGTTAAAACAAAAGAATGAAAAATAAACTTACTACAACAAAATTAATCAAGGAAAAATCAACCACACCTAACCCTTGGGGTTTATAATTCTGCCGAACACAAGGAGAAGACAAGGACAACCCGTAAACTTGATTTGATTTACCCAAACTTGATTTTTGTTATACCAAATCTTGTTTACACAATTAAAATCAACTCCTTGATATACCAATTAGTCTTAATTTTGATCAAAACCCTTAAAAATCCAAAATCATAAAAATCCATACTTCTTGAAAACATTATGGGGGTTTATTGGTGTTATGGAATGAATAGGGATTGTTTACGGGGATGATTTAAGGTTGAATGGAGTGATTTGAAGAACTAAAGTGATGGATTTGGTGGGTTTTTGGTGTGTGTCCGTCGACACAGTGAACAGAAAAAGAGACCGGAAGAGAATTTTATTTATTAACTGACGTGTATGTATATTTAAAAGAATGTGGATCTATTTATAATGCCAAAGTCTAGTTTATATATCGACTTATATAAAAAAATATGGAGGTAATAAGGAGGTGATAGGTTTATTGAGTTTAGTAGAAATGAAAAACAAATTAAGGGGTGTTTTGTTTTCTAGTTTGGATGGAGCTAAACCCCAACCGCGGAGATAGGTTATTCAATATAAAGTATGCACCAATTATATTTATAATATTTAATATACAAACCATGATATTTATCCCCACCCAATTAAGAAATTTATAACCCCACATTCAACCTATTCAAAAAGTAAAAACACACTATTTTAGCCGCGGTTTAGGACCAACCGCAGCTCAAATTCAAAAAGAATAAACATGAACAATAAATAAGCTATCGAAGCAAAAATATGGATTAATGTTTCCTCCAAACTTCAAAAGGATAAATAAATCAACGGCACGTTCGTAACTTAACTAAAACGACGATTTTCGATAAGTCGGCTAAAAACAAAAATAATAAGTTCTATAGAAAATAGAATTAGGGCTCGGTTTAGAATATTGACCGTAAAATACGAGATGCTACAGTCTTCCCACCTTAAGAGAGCGCCGTCCTGGTGCTCTATTCGACTTATCTCCATATGGTTTGCGACGGTTGATACACAGTCAGAAAAAGTCCATATCACATATTACAAGTCGAAAGAAGTTCAAGTAGTCATTTGTATAAAAGTAATAATGATAGCGGTTAAATGAGTAAAAAAAAGGAAAGCTTCGTACGACGAATACTTGTTAAAAGAGACGCAAAAACGCCCAAAATAGTCCAGATACACATTTGGAAATAATCAAATGATCAAATTAGGAACCGAAAGAAGTCTAAAGACTCCTTCATATGAAGATAATAACTATAACGATTAGATGAACGAAGAAAATGAATTATTCGTAAAAACGGATTACAAATCGAAAGAAATTTATTTGTACGAATGTCATACACTTAAGCCCACTCATTTATAAATCGTTATTTACATCCATAGGCGTCTCAATCCATGTAAATAAGAATTAGTAATTTATGGTTTAGTGATTTATAATTTTCTTATTCAAATGAAGAGGCGTCCTAATTCATGTAAATAAGATAATTATAAATTAGCCTACTTAAGCATTGTCACAACAAAACACGAGATCAAAACAAGGTTACGTTGAGAAGAAGGAGTCTCCTTGGCGGCATGATTATTCAAAATAGTAAGAAGTAGAGAGAATAATAATGAGACGTTAGTCAATCGCGTTCCAAAGGTATGAAAAGACGGCACGATCCGAGATGACAAGTTAAAGTCGTATTCCCATCAACTGGAAGACTTTAAAACGATGGATTACGAAATCATATATGCGATTCAAAAGCATAAGAAGAGTGTTCCAACTCGGAGTTGAATGGTAAAATAATCAGTGAAATTGACAAACTACGCCAAATTTCAATATCATCAAAAGGGAATAAAGTAAAGTCGTGTAAATGTTCGAATTTATTCGTAAGAGATCAAAAAGAAAGTAGCCCATATGTATAGGTATCCTTATATAATACCATTATAAATGCTTAAGGGAGTAAATGAGAAATTAGGAAGTACGTAATAATCGGAGTGATCAATATTTATATAAACCGATCGTATATAGTAAATAGTAAGCCACATAAGATAGATGTAAGAGAGCGAAGTCATAACTAAGTGTTATATACTCATTATTCATGTAATAACAATAGGGATGCAAAAGAGAGCACATAAGTTACCTGGGAGCATGCAAGCGCGGATATTGGACAATGGTGAAAGACTCTTAAATTTTTTTGAAAAACAGTTATAGTCCAGGTTTTGAAAATGACCTAGTTTGCTATAACTTGAGCTCTGATACCACTCTGTAACACCCTCAAAAATTCACAACGCAGCGGATATACCACTTAGGGTGCTACTTCATAGTTCATACACACAAGTTACAGAAAACGACCTCAAAAGACACGTTTAATAAAATGTCACATTCAATTTAAATAAATCAGAGTAAATTCAGGTCCCAATAATTTCTTTTTAACAAAAGTTACAAGAGTTCAAACATGTCTCATTTGTATATTTAAAGAAAAATGGTTGTCGAATGTGAAGAAAAACCGAGTCTTTAAAGTTTTGATATCCGCGCATCCAAATGCTCCCAATGCTCAGCTAGCAAAATAATAACCTAAAAAAATACATGCAAAACATCAACAATAATGTTGGTGAATTCGTAGGTTTAAGTAAAAGCCGTATCGAAATTATTCAAGTAATATTTCAGTAAGAAAGGAAGCGTTACAATATTTCAAAGTGTTATTTCGTTCTAAAAATCCAAGGATTGATTTAGTAAATCAAGCAATGTTTAGTAGTGGACCACAAGATTTACGAGTTATATGGCAGTGCATAATAAATACAAAGCCATACAAAAATGCGTTTACTAAAGTGATGGTTTTTATGGGTTTTTGGTGTGTGTCGACGAACACATTGAAGAGAAAAGAGAGACCGGATTTTTTTTATTAACTGATGGTATATGTGTTTAAATCTATTTATAAGGAACCAAGTCCAGTTTTATATCACTTATATAAAAAAATATGGAGGTAATAAGGAGGTGCTTGTTTTTGAGTTTAGTAGGAGGAAAATATAATAAGGGGGTGTTTGTTTTCTAGTTTTGATGGAGCCTAAAACAATTAAAGAACGTTGTTTTTGGTTTAATATGTTATATTATAAAAATATATTTATTATTTTATATTTTACCTAAAACATTTATACCACAATATTTTTTTTTTTTTAAACACGTAGTTAAAATATTAAAAATTGTAAAAACACTATTTTGACGCGGTTTCGGCCAAACGCGGATAAAAGTCAAAAAGTATTAAAATGAAAAATAAATAAGCTCTCGAAGCTAAAATATGGGATTATTGATTTCTCAAACGTTAAAATGGATAAATATTCAAGCACGATTTCGTACTAGCTAAAACGAGAAGAGATTTCGATTAAAAGTGGCCTAAAAAATAAAAATAATAAATTCCATAAAAATTAGAAATAGAATTAAGGCTCGGTTAAAATATTGACCGTAAAATACGAGATGCTACAGTCTTCCCACCTTAAGGGAGCATCGTCTCGGTGATCTATTCGACTTATCTCCATAGGGTTTGCGACGGTTGATACACAGTCGAAAAAATCCATATCACATATTACAAGTCAAAAGAAGTTCAAGATAGCCATTTGTAAAGAAAAATAATAAAGATAGCGGTTTAAAGGAGCTAAAAATAATGAAGATTTGTAAACGGATGAATTATCTTTTAAAAAGAACGCACGCCATATCGGATACACATTGGAAATAATCAAAATGATCAAATTACGAACCGAAAGAATTTTTTAAAGACTCCTTCAAATAAAGAAAATAACAAAAAAGGATAACGAAGATGAAACGAAGAAAATGAATTATCGTACAAACGATTACAAAACTCGAAAAGAAAAGTTTATTTGTATGAATGTCATACACTTAAGCCCACTCATTTACAAATCGTTATTTACATCCAAAGGCGTCCTGTGGAAACTGTAGAGGGGGGATGAATACGTTTCCTTTAAAAAATTTAAATCTTTTGGATCAGTTATTACCATTACTCTCTGCTGGCGTACCATTAAATATAATGAGGGGCCGCCAAGTTCATAAGGGGGGCCAGGGGGGCCGCCCTATTTAAAGGGACCGCCTCCAGAAGAGGTTTTCGGACTAGATCATGTGTATCAAATCACCAATCAAGTTTGACGCAATATGAGAAGTGTCGATAATGGATTTACAATAACTAAAGCGCCATAATTTTAACCAATATATCCACACACACAATGTTTACTACAAAAGAGCTAACAACAAACCATAGAACTAACACAAACAACACAACAATTCACATAATCATAAGCACAATGCAAATGTAAAAGTAAAGCGATATATGTAAAGACATAAGTAAAGTGAAAGGTAAAAGAAAATGCAAACCGAACACGGTGTAGTGGTTCGGTCATGAAGCTCCTCTTCGCCCTACTCCACTCTTCGAGTATCCAACTCGAGAGTTACTTCACTAATCAACAAGCTCCCTTTCGGCGGAGAAAACCTTATAACGTTGCTTACATTATTTTTCAACACTAAGCTAGATGTCGAGTTCTTCTTCGGGTACAACCAAACCCGTTATGTTTTATGGCCCAACATAACAAACCTTGTGTTTTATGGCCTAAACACATAAACCGCGTCGCTTACATTATTTTCTGACATTAAGCTAGATGCCGAGTCTTAATCTTAGCTAGAACCAATCTACCACTTCACCAATGTATTTTAAGGCCTAAAATACTAACCAACCCACAATCAACCCATCCAAATATATACATCATTTGGATCTACACACTACTAAATATTGGAAGACATGGACTCAATCTATATGTAACAAATGTTACAAATGGACTAACTAGACTACATAACTTCGGATCTTGAAGATGACCGAAGTTCTTCTCTTGCACTTGAGGAAAGGAGGAAAGGATTGAAGATTTGATCACGTTTAAACAAGATTAACCAAGTTAAATGCTCAAAGATTTAGAGAGACTTAGTGAGATCTAGAGAGAGAAAGAACTGCAAGAAAATCTTTCAAAAGGGTTGTTAAAATAGTTAGAGGTGACCTACTATTTATAAGAGCTGAAAAACAGCTTGTCGGGAAATGGCGGTACCAGATATATTAGGGGGCCGCCCCCGGCGGTCCCATATATATATGGGGGCCGCCATAGGCACTTAGGGGGCCGCCCCTAGACTGACGCTCTAATTTTTATCTTTTTGTGGGAAAGGTTTATCTGGATGAGCTGTATTCAGTTTTGGGGGGAAAATTTGAATTTCAAATTTATGTTTTTAAATTAAAACATTATTAAAACTATTTTGTATAAATAATTATTGAGAAATTGTTTTGTTATATTTATAAAAATATAAAGTTTAAGACAAAAACTTATTTCTTTGATCATCCTACAAGTTTAATGTTGTTTGTACATACCTTATGTGATTTACGTCAGGTGCAAACAAATGTTAGTGTTGATGTAGACTTGAGACGTCGAGAGATGTAGATGCATGTATGCATTGATGATTTTTGATTATGAGTAACTTGCAAACACATGTCGGTGTTGATGTAGACTTGAGACGTCGAGAGATGTAGATGCATGTATGCATTGATGATTTGTGATTACGAGTAACTTGCGAACTTTACGTTATGTATTACAAGTCACATATTTGTCATCACCAAAACATAAAAAAATCGTATAGATTAAATATCGTAATATTCGCACTAACAATCTCCCCTTTTTGATGATGACAAACTATGTAAACTATAACACAGAGTAAAGTTTAAAAGTTACTCGTTTACACTCCCTTCTCCCCCTTTTGTCGAAGCAAAAAGGTATTATATGGAGGTTTGAGAAGAAGACAAGAGAAGAGGGTACGTGATCCGGGTATATACGTTGGAGGAATGAGAAGAAGGTATGAAAGGAAAGTAGGTACTTCAAATATATAAGTTGAAGGTATGAGAAGAGGACCTTAAGGTTGAGGGTGATTTTGAAGTGGAGGATGTGAAGTATTTGGAGTATGAATGAGCCCTTCATCGTATTTTACAATCCCCGATCCTATCTTTCTATAAAGGTTAGCTTGCATCATCCCAGTGAAGTCTTTTATCATCACGGTTTAACCAAATCCATGCTATTTACCCACGTATCTCCTAGCTCCCCCTTGCTCATTTTGTCCCCATGATAACTACATTTCTTGTATATTAACTATAACGGATCCATAAATAAATTACCATCGATGCTTGAGAAGTTCGATGCAATTTAAATGAGTAGAATGATTGCAAGTACTCCCCCTTGGTGTATGCTCCCCTTTGTTTGGGATACCAAGGAATCAAGATATGGATGTATGCTACAAAACAAAGTTAGTAGACAAGTGCACACACACACACACATACACACATATATATATATATATATATACATATATATATATATACATATATATATATATATACATATATATATATATATATATACATATATATATACATATACATATATATACATATACATATATAGAACCCATTTTAAGCGCAGAACTTTACAG
>BQNB010020914.1:2415-57077 GCA_026074375.1 Tanacetum coccineum | reverse complement strand
TTATGTACTGAGAGTTGAAATAGTTTTCAGTCAACCATGGACATGCACCTTTCTGGTGGCCGAAGGACTGACTACTCCAGAGTAAATGGCTAACTGGTAAAGAGACATCAAATCCATTTAAAATTTTCAATGATTCACCTCTCACAGAAGATAACACACTTGGAAGTGATGAGAATAGCATGAAACTATAGGATTTGATGTACATGTAGTCAAATGTTGCTGATATAAAGGATTGCTGAAGAGCCTTGAAGAATAGTTGCTGCAAAGATCAAAAAGAGATGATTTGAAGTATTGCAGATCAAAAATAATTCAAAGAATTCTATTTACAACATCCTCAGGAAGCTCAAATAGATTAAAGTGAAGATCAAGAATATATTAAAGGAACTTGAAGTTCACAAGTGAAGATCAAGTTAGGGGAGGATTGTTGGGAAATAGATTGTAAAAGACTTAATAGTAGTAGTATAAGAGTTAAGTCTGGTAGTAATAGTTAGTTCTGGCAGTACTAAGTTAATACTGGCAGTACTAAGTTAAGTCTGGCAGTACTACAGTTAGTACTGGTAGAGTAGCAGTACTAGAGTTAGTACTAGTCATATTTAGTTAAGTCTGTTCTAGTTAAGTCTGTTTATGTAACAGAATAGTAATAGTTATCTTAGAGATATCTTAGGAGATATCTTAGGAAAAGATATGTATTATCTTTTCACATGTTTGTAAAGCCCATTAGGGTTTCCTTGGTGTATAAAAGGAACCCTAAGGCACAATGTTATGTACGTGATTAAAAATATCAATAGAAGCATTAGAGCTTAATAGCAAATTAGTATTATTGTTTCTTCTTAATTCTTGTGTTAAGATTCCGCATTAACACTTGATACTCATAGTTAGTGTCTCTCACATAGTTGATTTGGATTTATTCAAGTTAGCTATCATCTTACAAAGGCTGTATAGATCCTAAACCAAGGACCTATAGAGGTCGTTTTCTATAACTTGTACTATGTGCTATGAAGTAGCACCCCTGGTTACCTTCCGCTGCTATCTGATTTTAGGGGTGTTACACAAGGTTTCATGCATACCACATAAACAAGCATTCATAATAGACATATTATGCTTAACAACCATGGTTGACATGTACTTAACACATCGTTAACAATATATAATAATAAATAAGCAACAATAAGTCAATTAAACATGAATTATAAGCCAAGCAACATAATAAGCGTGTCGGATCATGTAAAAACCCTAACCATATTTTTATTTCCAGATTTTATGTGACTCTTAGGAGTCTTTATTTCACTAAATAAAATCTTAAAATAGATTTCACATAAAAGGCAAGAAATTATCACAAAATATGTGTTTTTAAGCGTTTTTACCGTTTTTTATGTTATTATAAAGCTGTATGAATGGCTCGTGATGCCACTGTTGAAAATCATTATCCTATAACATAATATTACACATAGTATTATACGAGCTACGCAGCGGAATTTAACTCATATAGCAATTATAATTAACATAAATAGTTAAACCGAAAGCGTGCCTTTTAGCAAAACAAGATAAATAAAGAACCAGAGCTTTTTAAGAATACGCACATGTATTAAACCCGTGCAAAAACTGAAACCTTCCTGAAGTTTCTAAACTAAACAACCTCCACGCGTAACACACTACACGTTATACAATATCAACCAAATGCTAGTTTCACGAACCAACAAACTAAGAATACTAGAACTTCGTCAAAAACCAAAACCCCTTTTGTGGGTGTTTGTTTCTTTCGACCAAAGAGAAAGAGAGGAAGAGAATGAGATGAGAAGTATGAGCTAGGGAAGCCTTCTTATATACTAAGTGAATTAGGGCATACCTAAAATACTTAGCTTAGGGCCAAAGCTAACAAAAACCCATGGTTTGTTCCTCTTGGACTTAGGTCGGTCAAAACCCACAACTAACACCCTTGGTGTTGAATTTTTAACTTTTCTAATTATTATGTACAATAAATTTTAATTACACATTAATTACAAAGCCTTATAGTTAATTATTCATAAACGAACTAATTAACTACTGTTTAGTATTCTACCATTGGATCATATATTATATATATAATAAATATACACCTTTATTATTATATACATAATAATAGAATGATATCAAAATGTATATTGTGTATGACCCCTCGTAGGCTCACATATGCCTAGCCGTATAAATATTCGTATGACATAAGCACATCCAAACATATCAATCATACCGAAACCTCACAAGAAACACTTCTACCTTACACTCAAACCTCATAACTATCTTTCATTCTTTATAGTGATAACTAGTTTGAGAAACTTCAATCCTTACAATTGTTATACTCATAGTCTATCACTACACAACAAAACTCCTCACCCGTCAAATGATCTCTACTACAAAACCACCAAGAACCTTGTTATCAACACCAAAACAATACCTCATCAAGAAAAGAGCACATCATTCTTTTGGACATTAGTCTCATCATAAGAACCTTCAACTTATATATCAATCATACACAAATCCTATAGCTAGACTTTACTCTTCATAGTGATGATTAGTTTTACAGCCTTCAATTCCTATATCAATCACACCGAAACCTCACAAGAAACACTTCTACCTTACACTCAAACCTCATAACTATCTTTCATTCTTTATAGTGATAACTAGTTTGAGAAACTTCAATCCTTACAACCGTTATACTCATAGTCTATCACTAAACAACAAAATCCTTCACCCGTCAAATGATCTCTAACACAAAACCACCAAGAACCTTGTTATCGTCACCAAAAAAATGTTAGTCATCTCTTGCAAATTTCCATACCATTGAAATCATCACCTCAAGAACCTTACCCAAATAACTAACCTCCTAAAAGCCTATATGTCACCACCAAAGAAGAACTAACACCTCGCTTCGCACATCCATCGCTTCTTGATAACTTACAACTACCTTTATTCGTCAACATTGACAACCAAGAAAACACCCAACAAAACTAGGATCATAAAACCTATCATCCTTTTACAATTACAAAAGTGCATTTATTACATTAAAATCGCATGCACATCTTTTTGGCATACCTTACATATCATTGTCAATGAAAACGATATATTAATCTAAACCGTCTACACCGACCTTAGCTCAACACCTCCCCTCTTCATTCCCACTCATTATTTCCCACTTTTCCATTATATGGAATCACTATCATCCATGAGCATATGGTTTTCATTTTTTAACTCATTTCTAGTATATGTTTTGGCATATCTCGTTAAGATATTAATGACATTTTTCTACCTTTAAATGACATAAAAACTTTTCTTCTAAGAACACGTTTCGAATATGTCTTCTAACAAATCCTCTTTATCGTCAACATTTAATTTGATCTAAAGTATTACAATGATGTTTTTCCTAGAATATCCCAAACATGAAAAGCACACATAATGCTAAACAAAGAAACCTTGAGGATTTAGGAATCTCTCAATACAACCCTTGACGAAAGTCTATCCGAATCCAAATCATTATCTTTGGTAGATAATGATATCATAAAGTAACATGTCGTTTAAAATACATTAGTAATCCTTATCCAAATGACATCTTGGAAGAAGTCATTCTTATAAAAATGGTGCGTCAATTAATAAACAAATTTCATTCTCGTTTATTAAAGTTGGTGTGATTGATTAAATAAATATACTGAAAGATGTCGGTCCAGTCTAGTCCTTATGCATTTTTGAATAATAATAATTCTTTATTGTCATTTATCTCATCTCGTTATTTATTTCATTTTATCATTTAGGTTGTTGATTTTAAACAAGGATTGCATGTGTCTAGTTTTCAACATTCCTTGAAATGGTTACCCTTTATAGCATTCATACGTAAGACTAACGTATCTTAATCCCCAATAGCGTCTGGATATGAGGAAAACTAGAATGGGGGTTGAATAGTTTTACCGTTTAAAATTAGCTTTACAAAATTTAGTTTGAGTTTATGTGAAGTTGATGATATTGATTGTTGGTATGATATATAAAGTAAGTATAAAATGCAAGTAAAGTAAAAAGGGAGTGAGAAAGATAAAACCAAAACACAAGCGTTTATAGTAGTTCGGCTACAAGGACACCTTCCTTGCCCTACTCTACTCCCTGAGTCACCTACTCTAGAGTTAGTAAACACTAGTTACCAATCTCCTTTTACCGGCAGAGAAGCCTCACAATGTCCCTTACACCCTTTTAACAGTACAAAGCTAAATACCAGATTCTAACAAAGGTAGAATCAACCCAATGCAATCTGTTAGCCTTACTATTTTGTAAAGCTAGCGTCTTACATGTGAATTGGACTAGCTATAGACATTGCGTATAATGCAGGGGTTATTATTGTATAAGTGGGATAGTTAGCTTTGTATTAGGATATGAATACCCCCCATGACTTTCCATGAGGGGGTGTGGAAGTTCACATCTTGTTTTTCTCATTCTAATTTAATAATACGGGTTTTATTCTCCATCATTCCTCTACTTTCTCTCACTAGAAATAATGGTTCATCTATTGTTTTTTGATCATCCCTATCCCCTCGAAAATGTGTTTTTGTATCGTGTACAATTGGTATCAAGAGCTAACCAAGGGTGTTTTGTATTGTGTTCGTTGTTTCGTGTTTTTCAGCTTATTTTAAGCTTATTTGTGCTTATTTTCGTGGCTCATTTTAGCCAAATAGTTCACAGCCTATTTTTTGTGGTTTTGGGTTACAAAGTATCATCTTTCTAGTGTCTTATCAAACAAAATGATTATCAAAAGAAAGTCTTGATTCTTTGTGTTGTTCGGATGGATTATTAGCTGGCATGAGCTTATTTCGAGCTTATTTCAAGCTTGTTGATGAGTTTTTTTGGGGTCCCTTTATTTTCCAACACTTATCAAAAGACTTATCTGGTCATGTTATATCACTGCTTATTTTGGGCTTATTCGTGTGGGTAACAGCTTATTTATAAGTTTGCTGTTTTGGCTTATTTTTTATGGTATTTTTATCTCTTTAAACTACTTATTTTGAGACCCTTTGAGCTTATTCAGTCACTGGTTAAAAACCAGAGAAAAGAGACAAGGATCCTAAAATTTTGGATCTAGGTTTTGTTTGTTTGTGGACCACAAAAAGTCAAGCGAATTATGCCATCACCTTAGGCGAATTATACCAATTCCTTAGGCAAATTATACTAATTCCTTAGGCGAGTTATACTGAAAACCTTAGGCGAATTATACCGAACCCGTTGGGCGATTTATACACCTATCTTTAGGCGATTTATACCATGCCCTAAGCGATTTATACGCCATGACTCAGACCGAGTCAACTCGGTATTTACTGAGTTGACTGTGTCGACTCACTGAGTCAGCCATTGTCGAGTCAAATGTCAACGAGTCAAGGTCCAAGAAAAAAAAAGAAATGAAGAAGGAAAAGACTGACTCGAAGGTTAAACCACATCAAACAACATCAACAACCACTACATCCGCATTGCAACTCCAACAAATCCACAAGACTAAACCTAAACTCTTTGTCACATATCAAATCTAACTCCACATCTAAATCCTATCCCATCCTTCATCAAATCAAATACATCTCACTATGACTTGAATCGAAATAAATTTTAGATCTCAATTTCATCTCCTTTTCGTGTGTTATAATTAATTCAAGACCCTCATAAGATCAAGAACACGAAAGGTATATATCATCATAGATCAGTCAAAAGCCAAGCACTTTCTTATCATATCCGAAAGTAAATAAAGAATGATAACAATCATGTTATAATCTTTTCTTTGTTTCATTGGTTTACACATGAAAACATAATACGACACCTACCTGAGGCCCTCTA
This sequence comes from Tanacetum coccineum, assembly GCA_026074375.1. NCBI lineage: Eukaryota > Viridiplantae > Streptophyta > Magnoliopsida > Asterales > Asteraceae > Tanacetum > Tanacetum coccineum. The sequence goes on along the minus strand of BQNB010020914.1, from coordinate 51,242 downwards.
AAGTACCTTGAAGCCATGTCTTGTATGTGTTTTCGATCGTATCATAACTATGAACAAAGAAAGGGACTCGTGTACTCGTTTTCTTGGTTTTATGGTTTGAACATATATAAAAGTTTATCCTTTTGTGTAGTTTTGAAGTTTGAGCACTAAAGGGAGTAATAGAAACGAGTTTTTGACTTTTGGGTATGGCTGCATTTTTTATTTTAGGAGAAGAAGTTTAGGTGGTGGCTGTTGAAATGTGTGATTAGGGTTAGGGTATGGAGTAAAATTAGGGGTTTAGTATTCTTATATCCCTAATTTGCGTAGGGCCTGGTGGATTTCTTGGACCGGCGAATAGCAAATTTGATGTGGGTTGTGTATAAATTCTTGATGGAGAAGGGACTTATCAAACAATTGTGGGCCAAGATTTATTGGTTGGAATATGGGCTGGTGGTTTTTTTTTGACAGACCGGTTGTTAACACAAAACAATGGGTTTGGTAATTGATGTATGTTGGGCTGAGTTATGATATTGGGCTGTATGGCTTTTCTATTTTAGGCTTATGTTGGTGGGTTCGCCGGGTATTAAAACACTATTATGTTAGGTAATGTCTAAGTGTCTGAGTTTTATTACTTGGACGGTCGTTATTATGGTTAATTTTTTAAGCCGATATCCGTTAACCATCACAAAATTCATGAATAACAACACAACAAACACAATACATTACACTAAAAATGATCCTTATCAAAATTTATCTTCACTCTTAATGGCTATTATTGAATTTTTATGACTATAGGGTTCTTGTCCGATGTTACTTATAAGGTATTGAAGTAGTACTTCATGGGGAGTGTACTTATCTCTTCTTTGATTTTTTTCTCTTTTTCCATAATGAAGATGACTTGTTCGGGCATATACAGTTTGTGATAAGGTGTTGTATTTTTTATATACTTTTAGATGAGTATATGGTACTTAGAGATTTGCCTCTGCACCGTTCTTCGTCACACGGATAGTACAAGATTAAGTCACAAACTTGGGATTTTGCTTTGTTCGCGGGTTTGTTATATCGGGTTGTCTCCATCAGTGGTTATCAGTATTAGCCGACAAAATAGATAAAGGGATTTAGATCGGATTGATCAAGAGAGAATTGTTAAGAGAGTACGATTCGACATCTTCTCATAGAGTATTGCTTATGCAATCACAGGTTTATGATGCTAAGTAAGCAGTTTTAGTTGGCATAAAATGTACTAAGTAGGATGATTCCGAGTTAGTCATCATCTGGGAGGGAGAAAATATGTACATCTGGTACATTTTGTTTTATGTTACCTTTGATGTTACGGTTTCAATACATATGGGATAAAATTTCATACACTCGGGACTTAGTTGCTTTGGTGTTGCCATTCATATCCATGGTTTTTTAGGGGGGTGTGGCAAAGAGGGGAAGAAAGTGCATTTCTAGGTTTAATTGATTTTGGTGCTAGGGTTTTCAACTTCGGTAAAGAAATTAAGAGTGTACTCGATACTAGAATTCTTCCTAGTGAGACGATGTTGAAGTCATCATCCCCTCACATATATATTATCCTAAATGAGAAGGAGGTCTGTTAGGAATATAGTGCCATTAATTTTTATCAGTTTAGGGATGTTGTGTGGGAGGCGAGCTGATGAAAATAGTGCCTACTAGTTAAGAGGAAGTAAAAAATCACTAGATTCACGGTGTTTGTTTCTGAAGCTAAATGAACTAAACGGCTCAGAGTATTTCAAGAAGTCAAGGTCATTAGAAGACAATCTCAAGAAATGATGGATTCTTCTTCTCATTTTGTTTATTTTTGCTTATAGGGAAAATTGTAACCAATTAAAGATGTTAACCCATTTGGAGGGAGTTTGTATAGCCTTACTAGTTTGTTTACAGCTAGCGTTTTAGTAATAGGACTACTATAGATAGTGCTTATATACGCAGGGGTTATTAAATGTATAAGTAGGATAGTAGTTACTTTGTATTAGCGTTAATAATTCCCATGACTCTCATGGGGGTGTGAAAGGTTCCATCTTGTTTTTCTCATTCCTCATTTAATATACAGAGTGGTTATTTCTCATCTCTCTTATCTTTCTCTTACAAGAAACAATGGTTCATCTATTGTTCTTTGATCATCCCCGTCCCCCGAAAAGGTTGCTTTCGGATATTGTAAACAATCACACTTCTTTTATAAGGATGATGAATGAAACTACTATAACACTCCGTAAATTCCCATGTCAATATTTTAACCGTTTACGTTCATTAATTTGACTTTTATAAGTTACGTGTTAATTTGACGTACAACCGGGAAGTTGTCTCGCGTAAAAACTGAGAAACGTTACCGGATGCATTCCCACTTTTGATTTAACGATGTCTTTTGCTGACTATCACGTTTCGACTTAACGAACGTGTTTGTAATTTTATTTTATTTTTATAGAGATCCCGACATTTTCAAATTTAGATATTATGTCGGGTTAAATTTTATTTAACCTACATAGGGACTTTACTAATATCTGATATTAAGATATTATTCTTAAAGGATATGATTCCAAATTATAAACCAAATGCGTCCCTTCATTTTCTTTATTAGGAGTCCATCCCACACAAAAAATATATAACTTTCATGATCTTTTTGTCCAACCTAGCCAAACTACCTTGGACCTATTGCATGTTTGTAATATGGAACATACCATGAAATTAGTCCCTGTAATCACTACAGTTGTGGTTCCCTTGTCATTTCGATTGTTTTGATATACCACCACCATTACCATATGATTTTTGTTGTATGCTTGCACTAGTACCATGTGGTCCTCCCTTCAATTTGTTGTTTTGTTGAGTCCTTCCAACCAAAAACCTCTAACTTCTTTTGTCTTTTACAAGAATTAAACCCCATATCTTTTAACTTTTGTATGTGATAGTTTCTCTATAAAGAAGGTTGATGCATTTATTTCTCACACACACATAAACTCATCACAAAATTTTGCTTTCTTTCTCTTCTTTTTGTTTTGTGGTCTCGGCAAACAACAAGGACCATCAAGGGTCCATCTCTTTCATTTTTCTATTGATTCCAACTATTCTAAGATTATTTCTAAGCATATCTAAGGTGTTTCCAAGCATTTGTTCAAAGCTTTTCAAGGATTTCATAGTTAGGGTTTCATCATTTTTGGTGGGCTTTTCATAGATCTTGGGTGGTTCATATAGATCTTGTGTTTTTATTTGTTCATCATAACTAGTAAGCTTATTCTTGAACTCACCTCTTGATTTTCTTTCTATTCTTGTTCTTGTATAAATTTTAAAAGTCCCATGGTGTGTGTGTTGATTTTATAAAATACAGTATACATGTTCTTGAAAGGTTATGGAAAAAGTGGAAGTATTTGATTTGAAAATGGTTGATTTGGTTTGAGGTGATGGATTAGTGAGGTTGAGGTGATTAGAGATGGGGATTAGGTTGCGAATCTTGTGGTTTTTTTTGTTAGATTTAGTGTTGGGCAAAACTATGTTAGATTTAGAAGTATTGTGAAGTTGTGGTTGGATTTTAAATGTGTTTCGGATATATATATATATTGCTGCCGAAATTTTATTTATAGGTTTTGGATGACTTAAAAATGTTTTGGTTAGTTAAGAATGTAGATTTTGGATAGCTCGTTGTATAGATAGTTTTTCATATAAAGAAAACTAAAATCGGCTTTAAAACGACCAAGTTATAGCCAAATAAAGTAGAGAAAAATTTTGCGGCAAAAACTGTTTTTAGTACCATCAGGTCAGCAGCTAAAACGGACGTTTTGGATCTCTTTGAGTCCGAACCGGCTTATGTATAAAACACTAAATTTGTCCGAAAAGAGATTTTACATAATAATTGCGTGAATTTAAGCTTGAAAGTCAAAGACGAGGGACATTTTTTATCACGAAAATGAAGTTGTTTTTGAGAAACCTTAAAAATCTATTAAGAGCTGATTGGAGTTTTAAAAAGGGTTTTCGGACATTTTCGGGTTCATTTGAGCTTTAAAAACCTTAGCGAGACATATAGTATCACATAATCCCTCCGTCCCAAAATTATTGTCCTCTATTGACTTTTCAAGTCTTTTTCTTCCAACTTCGACCTTAAATATTTTTGTTTATGTTATATAATACTTGATGGAAATTATAACAATGAAAATTCATTTAATAACCAATCAATTCATATATTTTTCATTAAATATTATATAATACAAACAAAAATATTAAAGGTCAAAGTTGAAAAAAATATATGAAAAGTCATGAAGGGACAATAATTGTAAGACGGAGGGAGTATATATTATTTGGATACGTTAGAAATGTTATATAAATATTTTCGAGAAAGCGTTTGAGGTTTCTAAATATGAAAAGTTTTAATAAACGTAAGGTATTTATTAGCGAGGTAAGAATAGAAAATTAGACGTTTAAGATACTTTGGAGCATTTACACGTAAAGTGAACTTACAACTATTATTATTAGATAACATTAGCGTTCAGGATGTCGGGACTTCTAAAAATTGAAAACCTTCTAAAAATAGAAATTTTCGGATAAACGCTTAACGAAAACCTCTATATTTTCACTAAGTCATGTTTTGACTATTTAAAACTAAAACACAAACACATGAGGATAATATTAACTTACTTGAACGCCTTATACAACATTCGTTATTTATTTCTCGTTCCTAAAGCGCGTCATTTAATTAGGTCGCGGTTAGGCATTCGCGGTTACGTATCTACGTCCTTGACTATTTCTTTTCTCACCGAACTACTTAAGGTGAGTTCGTAGCCCCATGTTTTACTATTTTACTTTACAAATTTTAGGGTGAGAAACATGCTCGCTTACATGATTGATTTCATATTCATTTTACTTATGGATATAAGTACTTTAAGCTTTTACGAAAACGTAGATTACTTTTACTATGGACACAAGTATTCTACTTTACACTTTCATGTTTACGTGTTACCTAAGTAGTGATAACACACCATGCCCCACTATCATGAACCGATAATTACCTTGTGTAAGCGCGAGTGTTATAAATAGATCTATTTGGGATGATCTCCCCGTTCGGGTAAGTAGCGCTTACTAGTTCGAGAGCTGAACTAACGAATGTATACCATGTCAAAATTTAGATGTTTCGGGTTGAACATCCACTTGGGAACTTAATTACTATCTTAATGTGTCTGAAATTGAGTGGAATACAAACTGTCGTAGCCTCGGTGTCATGAGCTTAGCGCAACGTAAATACTTTTGACGGATATTGTATGTGTTACAATAGTCATGCGTTTTGAAATCATGTGGTCCACACTACTTTTGTTGAACGTTTCCAATTACTAAACACTTGTCATAATATTATGAGTGAAGCAGTATCCACTAAACCTCTTTTATTCTCGTAAATACTTTACTTAAACCTATGAATTCACCAACTTTATGTTTACTGTTTTAAGCATGTTTTTCTCAGAGACTTAGCTTTAGAATTCTATGATGTGCTATGTGGAGTCTACGTGCAATATGATACCATTTATCAAGACTTTATTTATCCTTCATACTCGTTATCTTTTGAAAAATTATTTATCCTTTAATAAATGCAACGAGTTAATATTTTCAAAACGTCCATTAGTGGTCGTTCCCTTGTACTTTGTGTCATGTATATTATGATGTCACGCCCTTGGTCACCTATTCCGATTAACCCCGGTTTGGGGGTGTCACAGATTGGTATTCAGAGTCAAGGTTATAAAGAACCAGGTAGTATATCAGGTCTTGTCTATAATCGGTATATGATCCTTACGTGATTTGATCTTTGCCTATAGGAGCATTTACGTTTACCTTGCGTTTATTTTGCATTGCATAGATTTACACGTTAGTTTATATAAAAGTTATTTATATAAATAATAGAACTTTCCCTAAGATATTGTGTGCGACACAATGGTCTCTAAACATTTCTAAGACATTAAGAGTAACATAATGGTCTCGTTTATTTCTAAGACATTGTGAGTTCCACAATGGTCTCTAAACTTTTCTTAGGACATTGTAAGTGAAGGGTCTCTAAGCCTTTCCCAAGACATCGTGAGTGATACGATAGTCTTTAAAACTTTTTCATGAATTTACATAATATTATTTTACATAACATCAAAACTTGTCACAGTCTGCCGACCCTACGTTATCTTACTATCTGACTCCGAAGACGAGTTTAAACACCCGCCCCATACTCTTGAAACACGTATGGTGTCACGTAAACCATAGAAACATGCCAACTAATTGGAATATGACTATTAACTTGTCACCTCGTACGTGTTGCCATGGAACACCTACTTTTGTAACATGAGTCATTAACGTCTCATTCTTTTCTCTTTACTTCTTGAAATTTTGGAAAATTATATCTTCAAGAAGACAACTTCTAAGTTCAGCAGATATCAATGACTCATAACCCAACATATTGCTGACATGCTCTTACGCCTTGAGCGGAACAAGACCCGAGATGCTGAGAATGAATCACGCATAAAGACCCTTGAGACACACTACGTTAACGAAGGTCACACCTTCTAACTAAAACATCATTGGGTACGACACAACCAGCAGCCCCTCACTCCAAAGAGAGAATCTCAAACATCAAAGCTAATGATGACCTTTTTATTTAAAACATTTCTTTGAAAACTCTCGATGTATTATTCACTTCAAGGTAAGGATATTTCCACTCCCTTTAATAATTAATTGTTTGTATAACTAATTTCACATATCCCATTTTAACATCCTTGATTACCATTTTTTAATGTGTACTTGTTTTAGCCATTTGGTATTAGTTCTCCATAATAATTAATTGTTTATATAATTATTTTGCTTATCTCGTATAGCATCCGTGACATATTGTTTCTTTGATATGTATCTCTTTCAGTTATTCGTATTAATACTCCCTCGGTTGCATCAATTAATTTTACGGATGACTCTCTATAGTCTTTCGGTTCGTAATCTTCTTTCTCCTTTTCCTATTCTCCAAATTTTTTTTTTTTTTTTTTTCTTTTATTTATTTATTTTATTTTTGTCCAACCTGTTGTCATTTTAATTATTTTTTTCTTTTAATTTTTAATTTACTATATTTTTTTTTTTTTCTTCGTATTTCTTTTTTTTTATTATCTTTTATTTTTTTATTTTTCATTTTCTTCTTTTTGCTTTTTTATTTTTTTTTTATTGTTTTTATTTTTTTTTTTTTCTTTACAAATTACCCTTTTTACACTCTTTACGATGCAATATACTATTTTTTCTATTTTGCCCTATCTCGTGCTATAAGCATCCGTGACAGTATTTAGTTTTCTATTGTATGTATGGAGCTCTCTTTCTAAACTATTCGTATTTTTGATCTCTACGTTTGATGAATTTTATTTCCATACGATATGGCTACTTATAGTCTTTCTTATTCGTGAACTATTATGAACAAATGAATCTAAGACATTTTATTTTTGTTGATCGAATAATTCTTTATCGTTCATTTCTTATGAATGTTTATTCATATCCTGCTTCAGGATTAATCTTTGAACTTTAACCTCTTTTCACTTTAGTTCTCTTCATGATCATATTTGGGTATAGATGTGCTTTTGTGCTCAAATTTTTCGCATATCGTAATATCATCTTATTATAGCTGTTTATATGTCAAGATATGTTATATAATATTGATCTTTGCCAAAGTTTTTGTGCTTTTTTGAAGTTGTTTAGTTCTTTTTTCTTATTATTCTATAATGAATTTGGCTTTCATCACCTATCACAACTTCATTACAATACCGCGGTGACTATCATACCCACTTTCTTCCTTCAGTATTAGTCATTGAAACATTCAGAATGATCACTTCTATCGCACTTCCTTACTTTTTGTAAATCTATATATATATATTTTTTAATTCTCAATCGCCTTTTTTAGCATCTCTTATATGAATAATAACATCAATTATGCACTCAAAATAAAAAAACAAATCATTATACTCACGAATTATAAGCTCTATTACATTTGGCTAGCATACTCCTTTTGAAGATATTTGTACCTCTTTCTTTCTGGGTTCTCTCTTTTTTCGCATTTATATCAATCATTTCTTTGATCTTGATACGTAATCGTTAATCTCGATACGTTCCTTCTTTAGATCATTAGTTACACATATTTAATTCTCCAGTTTTTCCGTACTCTTCCTTATCACTAACAATTATATTACTATCATTTCTTTAAGGATTTTCGAGACACTCAATCGTTGTACCTACATACACATTTATACTCAAATAAAAAAAATCATTATACTCGATATAGCCTAATTACATTGGCAACTACTCCTTTTGAAGATTAGTACTCTTTCTTTGGGTTCTCTTATTCGCATTTATTATTTCATTCTTTGATCTTGATGCGTAATGTTACTCGATACGTACTTCTTTGATCATTAGTACAACTCATTAATTCTCAGTTTTCGTATATCTTCTTATCACTACATATATTCTATCATTTCTTTAAGGATTCTGATGACACTCAATCTGTACCTACATACACATTGCATACATTTTATATTTCGCCTTTTATTTTATTTGGTATTCGTTGCTGTCCTATTTGATTATTTTATTGAACCCCTCGAAAACGTTTTGACACATAACCTACACTAAAGATTTGGAGACACCACCTATACGGTACAAGGTGCACTATGTTTATCGACCACCAGAGCGAGCAAACTGTAGAGACTATGGAGGATATGCTACGATCTTGACCGCAGAAGCAATTGAAATACTAATCTACGTTTAGTAGGATTTTCTCACAACAACAGTTACCGTACCAGCAATAAGGTCGCACCGTTCATGACACTTTACAACCAGAATGCCAATCACCCACCTGCTAGAGAAAGATTGGGGTAGTCAACTTATTGGCTCAGAAACTTACATGTGAGACGACTAAGAAGATCATTCGGATACGCAAAAAAATACAAGCTGCTCGTAATCGCCGACAGAGTTATGCATATAAAAGGATACGTTTCGACAAACAATGAAAGTTAAACCCACGTTATATTGGACCTTTCAAGATTTTAGCAAAGGTTGGAATTGTCGCTTACCGACTCGAACTTTCAAAACAACTAAGCTGAGTTGATAGTACTTTTCATGTGTCGAACCTGAAGAAGTGTTTTTCTGACGAAACACTTGTTACCCCGTTAGATGAAATCCAAATCGATGACAACCTTCATTTCATCGAAGAACCGGTTGAAATCATGGACCGTGAGATCAAACGTTTGAAACAAAGCCGTACCCCGACTGTTAAAGTACGTTGGAATTCAAGAAGAGGTCCTGAACATACATGGGAACGTAAAGATCAACTCCGAGAGAAATGTCCACATCTTTTCTCTGACCCTGCATCTTCGGCAGATACCACAACTTGAGCTTTAGGGACAAAGCTCTTTTAATAGGGAAAGAATGTAACACTCCATAAATTCCCAGGTCAATATTTTAACTGTTTACGTTCATTAATTTGACTTTTATAAGTTTCGTGGTAATTTGACGTACAACCGGGAAGTTATCCCGTGTAAAAACTAAGAAACGTTACCGGATGCATTCTGGATTTCGTTTTAACGTAGTCTTTTACCGACTATCATGTTTCGACTTAACGAACGTGTTTGTAATTTTATTTTATTTTTATCCTAGATGCCAAGTATTTTCAAATTTTACGTGTCGCATTAATTTTATTTTTGCCTACACTAGACTTTACCTAAATATCTAGATATTATTCTTAAGCATATGATTCATAAATTGAAAACAAATTGGTCCCCTCCTTTTTCTTTGTTAGTCGTCCAATTCCACACACACAAATATATTCCATGATCTTTTTGTCAACTAGCCAAACTACATGGGACCACCTTGCATGGAATATGAAACATACTATGAAAATAGTACCATGTAATTACAATTTTTTTCCCTTGTCCCCCTATACTCGTTTGATATACCACCACCATCACCCTATGATTTTTGTTGTATGCTTGCACTAGTACCATGTGGTCCTCCCCTTAATTTGTTGTTTTGTTAAGTCCTTCTAACCAGAAACCTCTAACTTCTTTTGTCCTTTAGAACAATTAAAGCCCACATCTTTTAACTTTTGTATTTGCTAGTTGCTATATAAAGAAGGTTGATGCATTCATTTCTTACACGCACATAAACTCATCATAAAATTTTGCTCTCTTTATCTCCTTCTTGTTTTGTGGTCTCGACAAACAACAAGGACCATCAAGGGTCCATCTCTTTCATTTTTCTATTGATTCCAACTATTCTAAGATCATTTCTAAGCATATCTAAGGTGTTTCCAAGCATTTTTAAGGCTTTTCAATGATTTCATAGTTAGGGTTTCATCATTTTTGGTGGACTTTTCATAGATCTGGGTTGGTTCATATAGATCTTGTGTTTTTTATCTGTTCATCATAACTAGTAAGATTATTCTTGAACTCACCTCTTGATTTCCTTTATATTCCTATTCTTGCATAAATTTCAAAAGTCTCATGGTGTTTGTGTTGATTTTATAAAATAAAGTATACATGTTCTTGAAAGTTTGTGGAAAAAGTGGAAGTATTGGATTTAAAAAGGTATTGGATTTTAAAATAGTTGATTTGGTTTGATATCGTTCTGCATGGTGGTGTACAGATTAGTAAAGGTATGAAAGGTGATTAGAGATGGGGATTTAGGTTGCTGAATTTGTAGGTTTTGGTGGTTGGAAGTTTTGTTTGTTTGGGGCGTAACTAGATGTTAGATTTGAAGTATTGTTGCATGCTACTGTGGTTCGGATTTTTGAAGTGTATTCGGATCTTATATTTATCATATTTTTTTATATATATATATATATATATATATATATATATATATATGTGTGTGTGTGTGTGTGTGTGTGTGTGTGTGTGACTACCAAAATTTTGTTTATAGGTTTATAATGACTTAAAAATGTTTTAGTTAGTTAAGAAGGTAGATTTTGGATAGCTCATTTCGTATAGATAGTTTCTCATATAAAGAAAACTAAAATCAGCCTTAAAACGACCAAGTTATAGCCAAATGAAGTTGGGAAAATTTTTGCGGCAAAAACTGTTTTTAGTACCATTAGGTCAGCAGCTAAAATAGACATTTTTTTAAATTTGAAAGTTAAAGACGATGGACATTTTTCATCATAAAAATGAAGTTGTTTTTGAAATACCTAAAAAATCTATTAAGAGCTTATTGGAGTTTTAAAAAGAGTCTTCTGACATATTCGGGTTCGTTTGAGCTTTAAAAACCTTAGCAAAACATATAGTAGCACATATATTATTTAGACGCGTTAGAAATGTTATAAAAATATTTTTGGTAAAGCGTTTATGGTTTCTAAATATGGAAAGTTGTAATAAACGTAAGGTATTTATTAGCGAGGTAAGAATATAAAATTCGACGTATAAGATACTTTGGAGCATTTAGACGTAAAGTGAACTTAACAACTATCATTATTAGACAACATTAGCGTTCGGGATTTCGGGACTTCTAAAAATTAGAAACCTTCTAAAAATAGAAATTTTTGGAAAAACGTCAAAAGTTAATGAAAACCTTTATATTTTCACTAAGTCATGTTTTGACTATTTAAAACAAAAACATGAACACATGAGGATAATATTGACTTACTTGAACGCCTTATACAACGTTCGTTATTTATTTCTCGTTCCTAAAGCGCGTCATTTAATTAGGTCGCGGTTAGGCATTCGCGGTTACGATTCTACGTCTTTGACAATTTCTTTTCTCACCGATCTACTTAAGGTGAGTTCGTAGCCCTACGTTTTACTATTTTAATTTATAACTTTTGGGGTGAGAAACATGCTCGTTTACATGATTGATTTCATATTCAATTTACTTATGGATATAAGTACTTTAAGCTTTTGCGAAAACATGGATTACTTTTACTATGGACACAAGTATTCTACTTTACACTTGCATGTTTACGTGTTGCCTAAGTAGTGCTAACCCACCATGCCCCACTATCATGAATCATTAATTACCTTGTGTAAGCCCGAGTGTTATAAGTAGATCTATTTGGGGTGATCTCCCCGTTCGAGTAAGTAGCGCTTACTAGTTTGAGAGCCGAACTATTTAACGTATACCATGTCGGAATTTGGATGTTTCGGGTTGAACAATCACTTGGGCACTTAATTACTATCTTTATATGTCTGAAATTGATTGGCATACAAACTGTCGTAGCCTTAGTGTCATGAGCTTAGCGCAACGTAAATACTTTTGACGAATATTGTATGTGTTACAATAGTCATGCGTTTTGAAATCATGTGGTCCACATTACTTTTGTTGAATGTTTCCAATTACTAAACACTTTTCATAATACTGTAAGTAAAGCAGTATCCATTAAACGTTTTTTATTCTTGTAAATACTTTACTTAAACCTATGAATTCACCAACTTTATGTTGACCGTTTTAAGCATGTTTTTCTCAGGGGCTTAGCTTTGGACATCTATGATGTGCTATGTGGAATCTACGTGCAATATGATACCATTTATCAAGACTTTATTTATCCTTCATACTCGTTGTCTTTTAAAAACTTAATTATGCTTCCGCAACGTTTTAATTTCATTTGAAATCTTGTAAGACTTATCTATCTTTAATAAATGCAACGAGTTATGATTTTCAAAACGTCCATTAGTGGTCGTTCCCTTGTACTTTGTGTGATGTATATTATGACGTCACGCCCTCGGTCACCTATTCCGACTAGGCCCATTTTGGAGGTTTGACAACTACAATAACTAAATGTTGTACAAGATACAGCTAAGTGATCTTGAGATCATGGAGATGCGAAACAAGGTTGCTTGAAATTTGATCATCTCGTATGCAAATTCGGCAATTTCTTCTATTAAGAGAATTACCTACAAATGATATATGAAAGCGATCTAGATCTAAAAACAAGAGAGAAATCAGATTATGAGTGAAATTAGAATGAGAATTGGTGAGTAAAACATGAGAAATGGCTTGGTAATTATAAGCAAGAAACTGGTATTGTAGCACGGTTCTGCCAGTTCCTTCTGCAGAAGGGAACCGGCCTGTATAAGCCTATGGAACTGGCATACCTTGTAGCCCGGATCTAGGCGGTTCCTTTAACCAAAGGGAACAGGCTATTGTAAAATGATAGAACCGGCGATCTAACACATAATCTGAATATTAGATTGCCAAATATTGAAATATTATGTGTAATCTTGGTAGATTTGCCAAAGGTATTAGGAGGTGATTATGCAACAAAAGATGTAAAATATTTTTAACAATATTCTCATAACTTTCAAAATGAAAGAATATGTGAAAAATATATGAATGGTTTAAATTTAGAAAACTTATTAATCTAAAACTTGTGTGTTCTAAAATTTTACTTGTAACGATTTTATGAATTGTTATCGACAAAACACGAGAAGATCGTAAGATAGAAATAAACGTTTTTACCAGTTTATTCGTATTAACAATCTCCCCCTTTTTTGTTTATGACAAAACATAAAATCGTTCAAAGTAAAAATTGGAGCGTCAAGTTTTAGATTGAAGACCTTTTACTTCCCTTCTTCCCCTTTTTGTAGAAACAAAAAGATGCAATGATGTAAGTACAATGGACAAAGGTTGATTCAAAGAGAATCAAATGCAATGGTATAAGTATGAGTTGATCCGAAGTGAAATCGAATGCAATAACGAGAGTTGATTCGGATAGAATCAAAATGCAAAGCTCCCCCTTGATGGAGCCATCCTCTAAAAGAGGGAATTAAACCATCAAAGAATCTAATGCTACAAAAAGAAATGTGTGTGAATCAATTTTGTTCAAGCTCCCCATTGCTTTGAGAGTACCTGCAAAACAATGTTAGAAACAAGGAACAAAACTTGCTACTGTAGAACCGGCTGGGATGGTTCCCTTTGCAAGATGGAACTGTCCTTCATTGTCGAAGGAACCGGCTCTCTGAAAAAATCAGCAGATTGACTTTTGAAACATAGTCAATGATTGAGTCAAATATAAAGAACATAACACAAGAAATTATAGAATATTAAATCCTTGTGGTATGTGCTTAATTACACATACCTTTTTCCATTAAAAACAGACTTAAATGACCAAAAACAGACAAAAACTGCCAAATATATGTTTGTTTTGCAATTGTATTGTGCAGAAAACGGATAATCATCAAAAGGACAAAAACAAAGCTGGAAACGGACAAAACCGAGCTCGGAATGGAAAAGTGTGAGAAGACAAAGTCAAATCGAAGCCAAAAGTCAACCAAGTCAAAAAGTCAAAGTCAAAGTCAACCCCGACAAAGTCAAGTCAACTCCGAGAAGCTGAAGCAGAAAAAAATATAACTTTAGGGACTTAATTTACCAATTCCCAAAGTTATATACTAGAAAGAAATAAAACACGGACTGAATTTGCAATTCATGGTAAAAACAAGTAGAGGGGCAAAACGCAACCCCCATACTAGTACTTACAACTAAGGAACTAATGCTGCCATACATCAATAGATAGGGGTTCTTCTCCATTTTTCCGAAAACTTTATAAAACCACAAGACGAAATTTGCAAGACCAAACATACAATCATAGAGGGACTTCACTCGTCTGCCCAAAAGGCCCAAACTTTCCTGCTTAGTGTTATAACACATTTTCCCTGCCAAATTACCTACACAAAAGTCACGGGTTCTTACACTTTGATTACACCCTGCAACACAATATTAACTAGTGGGTAAAGACCTTCATCCCTAAAGCCCACTAACTTTACCTTCAGCTATAAGATTGCCAACACTTGGTAATCTTCCCACCAATTTCCCAAGCATTAATTCAATGGCTGAGATGGTCAAAAAGAAGCACCAGATGGAGATTAAGGGCAAGATTAGCTTTTTTCTAAGCTCTCACACAAACAAAACACACTCTGGAAGCCCGTCACAAAAGATAGCACACACAAAGCCCATAGCAAGTGAAGAACTCGAGACTATAAATAAGACACCCCAATGTACATTGTCTAAGACAAACATCTACATCATAATCTTAGCATTTAGTAGTTTTTATTTAAGTCCCTTTTTTATTTCAGCTTATTTGCAAATTATTGTAACTTCTTTAATTACTCCTTGTACTCTTTCAAAGTTTAATATAAAGATTTGACAGGTTATTAAAGTTAAATTTCAAATTCAATTTCAAGCATCTTAATTGTACGAATGCTTATTGTGTGCTTATTGGATGATAAGGTCTGCGCAAACTAATGGACCTTATAGGGTATAATTGACTAGCATACTAGCTCATTTAAGCTTGTGAACCAGCTGCCCCCCCCAACCCCCCCTCCCCCCCCCCCAAAGTCTTCAAAGGAACCAAGGTATTGCTAACAATAATTCATTCCTATAAATCAAAACACACCAGTAGCACTCTGCCTATAACTGCAGCATAAGTGGCTAACTCTGCTATAGCACTTAGTCTTTTTTCATTTTCATCCGCCTAACAATTAGTCCTAAAGATACCATGTAACACCCATTCAAAACTGTTAAACTAAGTTTTAGGTTAAACAGCCTACTTAATTAGAGTTAAATCTGCTTGCGTTAGCTAATCTATATAAAAGGCTTTCTGTATAAAAATTGGTAGCTTATTAGTACTTTATGATATAATTAACCCAATCTAGCTTTTATTAATTCCATAGCTCTTCTAAATTTTCTTAAATCTTTTACCTAAAAATCTGGCGAAATTTCAGGCACCTAAAGAGGCTCAGTTTGGGACAATGCACCTAAAGTGGCGACCAAATCGAGAGTTCTATAAATGGGTTGGTTAGTCTCACTAAGACAGTTTTCCTAAGTCAAAATTAAGACAGGTGGTTAAGCCTGTATTCTTCATTATGGGGTATATTATAGTTCCAAATAATTCAGTTTGAAAAGGTTTAGTCAGTCAATGGGTCAATTGTGAAATTTTAGTGAGTTTCTATCAGCTTATCTTTGCAGGGATTTTGATTCACAAGTGCTCCATTGATTCACTTATGGATACTTGGTTTACAGAGTCTTAAACAGTCGCCCAGATCACTAGGAAAGAAGTGACTTATAATGTTTTATTTGATCTTTTCCCTTTAATAGTATTACGAGCTGTCCTGGTGTTTTCCTAGGTTTTCATTGTCATAATTTCAGCAGCTTAAGCTGCGATTAGATCTTTCTTTTAGTGGTTAGGTCCTTTAATATTATAATCAATAAAGCTCATAGGATGGTTTACTCAATCTGTTTCAAATTTACTTTGCAGCTTGAGCTTATTTTGATAACTTTTCTTAGGTCTACCTATTGCACTCTTGAACCTGAAAATAAGTCTCCCCTGGTGCAAAACAGCCACTTGGCAGCATTTTTGTTCCCTGCTTATTTAACTGACCAGCTTCAAAGCTTTCTACATTTTAGAAAGGCCTATAAGCTCTTTAATAAGCCCCAAAAGCCCAACCTTAAGACACCTTCTTATACATGGCTTATTTTTAGCCAAAAGTAGGCTTTTGGCTGTTTTTCAAACAGTTTTAAGTCAACAAAAGCTCAATTAGCTTATTTGAGCTTGTGACTTATTTCATTTGCTTATTTCTTGTTGCATTAGGTAATTTAAGTTACTTTTTATAGCTTTTTAGGATTTACAGCTTAATTTGGAGCTTCATTTTAGCGAAGACTTAAATTTTCAAATCTGTCAAAACGCCACAATTACATCCCCCTGGTGCAAAACCGACCCAGTGTTAGAAGCCTAATTTTCCTAGCTTACTGTAGCTTTTAAAAAATCTTCATAGCTTTTTGGGCTTTTTCAATGGGAGACGCTTTAAGCCCTGCGTGTAGGCGCAACAAGCTTTCACTGGCAACCTAAGAGAACCCACTCTAGATGGCTTAAGTTTTAAGCTCAAGAGAGGATGCATATTGATTGTGAGTTCTCTATGGAGCCTGTAGGCGGCTTGCTTAGTTTGCTTATTTACTTTATTCTAGATTTTCTGTCAGTTTTAAGTTTTGCTAATTGTGTTTAGTATAGCTTATTAGGTTAGAATAAGCCCCTTTTTGCTTATTAGGTTTTGGCTTTAAGCTCATGTTAGCTCTATTCGCAATTATTTATCAAAAATTTGAAGTGTTTAAGAATCAAGTTTTTTCTAGCACTCTGCATTAAGTTGTTTATTTTTGTGTCAAAGTGCTTTTTAGACAAGTACTTTTGCCTGCCTTAGCTTATTTGCCAAAGTCACTAGCCATATTTTTCTTTAACCAACAACAGTTGCTAATTTGAGACTTAGTGTAAAATAAAAGCTAACTGTTAGCTATATAGCTTATTTTTTGAGTGTTTAAACTTTATTGTCTTTTTTAAATGTTGCGCTTATTTTTAGTCTTTTCAAAAGTTAAACAACAAATGAGGAATACAAGCGTTGGCGGAATAAAAGAAGCACCCCGACTAGAGCAAGCTGGAACTCGGGATCCTCTCTCCCCATAAATCAACACGAAACCACATGTATAACAACACCTATACCGCTGATGCGCACACATTAAACTCCATCCGGTACAGAAAGGTATTGTTAATCGTCACAAAATATAGATGCCCGTTTTGCGGCTTATAGCACATTCAGCCCAACAATTATATTGCTTATTACACAGCTTATTTGATAAGTTGTGTAAGTTTTTATATTTTTCATAGGACCTACATTCTTTAAGCTATTTTGTGTAATTTTTCTAGAATTTTTTATACAACACTAAAGTTAGTATTTTAATCATATGAAATAATTTATTTTCATTAAAAGTTTAAAAAATTCATAAAAAATAAAATAATTGTCAGAAAAATATAAACTTTTTTTTAAAATTCTTCTTATTTCTCATATAGTTTTCTTCTAGGAAAAATATAGTTTTTTGTTTAGGGTGATTTTTTCCAAAGATTCATTTTATTACAGAACGGGATTCGTTACCGTAATTATGATTTGACTCGTTTTTGGGCCAAACAAGCTCCGTTTTCATCTAGTCTATTTTTTAAACTTCGTTTTTAGTCAAGTAGAATCTATTTTCTCTTTTAAAATTGTTCTAGGGTTAAAATAGCAAAATTTCAGGTTTTCTTGACCCCCTCGAGTTTCGTGACCCGCATTTTAGGTCTTAACGATTACTTTCTCTACGCATTCGCGTTAGGTTTAAATTTAATCAGTTTTTGCATACTATTTAACTGGTAGAAATAGAAAACCAATCATAATTTAGTTATATTCAAACATCGATCATCAATTCGTCATTCGATTTTCTATTCAAGCCTCGTTGGGACATAACGACCCGGGAATCATACTTCCGGACACATATATATATTTTAATCTCATGAAAAACTCTTTGACCAACTTCCTTAGGCTAAAGGTAAAATTGGTGAGTCGTTCTTGCGCGCGCGCTTCTGTGTTAGTATATAAATAATTATCAAACTATAATATTGCAATCACCTTGTAATAAAACATCAACTATTTTTGTGACTTTTAGTCACTTACAAAAATATGGAAAAATAAGAACAAGGATAATATCTTAATCCTAAAAAATTACAAAATTATTATAATTATTCTTTGATGCCCGGACGATCCTAAGGAAAGTTTTGGTGGGAAAGGACGTTGAGGCGCTCGAGGATGTGGTTGAGGATGAACCTCATTTCTTCGCGAAGGTCGTTGACAATCACACTATGTGCATTTGTCAAAATGCGTTCGCAAAACATTTCATGGTGAAAATAGGAAAAAAAGGCATTCTGTTCTTTGATCCCAAAGCTGAAGATGTCTGATGAAATGGTTGAAGAGGGTTGTCCATGGCGTGGATAGGAAGAAGGATAGGAAGGAAGGGAAGGAGGGGGGGGGTGGGGGGTGTAATAGAGGCGGTGGTTGGTTAGCTAAGCGCTTGATAGTATCAAACGAGGGGTGTGGTGGTGGCGGATTGGCGGTTCGTGGTGGTAGATCTTTGAGTGAATCGAAGAAGGGGTGAGTGATGTGGCAGAAGTAGATATATTTAGTTCAACGGGCTCCAAGTTAATGGATAGCGAAGAGGTTTGTTTGGAAGGTTGAGATGATGCCGATGGAGGAGAGGTCAATGGTGGAGAATTTGTTTTATTTTATGAATGTTCGAGAGACGACTTGGGGAGATATCCGTGAAGTAATTTTTTTTTTTTAGGAAAGTGGTGGGAGACACATATAGGGCTGATGGTAAGCCTTGGTAGTCACGGTGGGCGGCAGATAAGCTTCTTGATAAGGTATGAGAAGCGGGTCAAGGTTGAACTAAGCAACAATACGGAACTTTATTCAGATGATTCTCTATTATGAATGACGTGACATTCTTTTCGTTGACATTCTTTTTGTCATTGTTTGACTTTGGCATGGTTAAGGTTAGTAAATTTCTTGAAAGAGAAAGATGAATGGGTGTTTGGAACAAGGGAGCTATTTATGAAACAAATCTTAGAGTATTAAATGCTTTATCTCCCAAATTGGGTAAAATCCTAATGATTAGATTTTGTTTGAAGATCAACTTCTATGATCTAGCTGCTGGGAAAAGGTTGAATGTGGAAGGAAAATTAGGATTTGTAGCTTAAAATTCGTTATACACAGTCTACTGTCTAGCTGGTTCGGCTGGTTCCATATGTATAATGGAACCGGCCTTCGTCAGTGAAAGGAACCGACTGTCTGTTGTTGATAGCAAACAGTGTTGAGTAGATGAGGTGAAGGCAATGCAAAGTGATGTTTTAGAGACATGTTGATAACGCCTTAATTATACATGTTTTAGGCGGCGTTATTGTATATATTTTCATCATGTCTCGTGAACTTTTGATACTTAATGGCATAAAATGTGTGCAGGTTCACTTGAAGTTAGTCCAAGCTAAAAACTGCTAAAAATGCAAGTGTTCACGCCTCATGGAAGTCAAGTTAAAAGAAAATAAAGAATAAAGTCTAAGATCAAGCAGAAGTGCGCTGCACTTTTCCTTGTGTGCGCCGCACTTGGTCACGAAATAAATGAAAGCAGTAAATACAAGAAGTGCGCCGGTTTCCCTAGATATGCGCCGCACTTGTCCAAAGCATTAATGATTTCTAAACCGACATAGGCGAAGTACGCCATACTTTTTATGAAGAGTGCCGCACTTCTGGTCTCGCCCAGCCTATAAATAGAGACATTTCTAGCCATTTTATAATAATCCTACACACACTTCCAACAACAAAATATCTCTTAAGTCTTCATCATTTCCTGGAGTTCCAAGAACGAAATTCCGGCAAGAACGAAGACGGTTTCATAATATTTAGTATAATACGGGTTTAGTAAGTTTCGATACTTGTAAACGGGTTGTGTTTTGATCTATTTCCTATCTGAATATCATATGTTTCTTGTTTCTCTATTTAACTTTGTTATTATGAACTATGTAGCCATGAGAGGCTAAACCTCTTATGACTAATCGATTATGTTAATATAATAAAGAAGCGTTTGGTATTATTGTGATCTTTTTAATCTCAAGTTTATAATTAAATCCTATCTTATTCGATCTTGTCAACTTTATTTAACACCTTTGATTGTATACGCATAATGGTATAGGTCGAAAGACCCGTTGTGTGCTATATAGTTTTAAAGATTTGTCTATGATCTTTATCGTTTGCTTGGAGAAATCCGCTTACGTTAATTGGTAAACAAAATAGATTTAATATAATAGTAACTTTATTATTTTAGTGACACACTTGATCGACTTAAACTAATATAAGTCTTTGGTTAAAACAAGTTAATTAGTGAAAACGTTTTTTGACAAGAAAACCTTTTTATAAGTTAAAAATTAAAATCGAAGATCATTATTTTACCAACACTGCTAAATTATATGAAACTACCTGAGTAGTCATATCTCTTTATCATTGAATTCGACCGTTATCAGCTACTTATTATTTTACTTGAAAAACTTATTTTAATTTGTCTTAATTATTGTGATTATACGAACATAACAAAATCCATGTGGACGACCTGGTCTTACCTGAAATATTATACCATACATACGTGGGTTATACTTCACCTGTGTGTTGGTCTAAAAATCAGTAAAATCACTATTATAAATTTAAAGCTTTCATAACACATCAAAGTTTTTGGTGTTTCTGTCGCGGATTTTAAACTATTCTATAATCATTCCTTAGTAATTCAAACAAATATTAATCACTTTTTCCAAAAATATCATTATGCTCGCTTGATGTAACTTTCGTTGCAGGAAGTGCACTGTACTTTCTGCAGTCAAACGTTTTTTCCTAAAAACATTCTCCAAAATCTCACTTAGGATGCATACACGTGCTTTCAATTCTGAACTTGTTGAACCATTAGCCGAACCTAAATGAACCTTGAATCGTAGACTTCGCTGAAGAAACAGAAGAGTCCCATTCGAACAAAGGGACGAACAACCAGAACAACCAAGAGTAATCTATCCACCTACCCTTGATATCAATCACTTTTGTCACTTTCTAAATTTTCTTGAAAATCACAACCCTATGGATGATGAACCCATGTGGGCTGCTGACCGTGTTGTCGCCTTGATTGCCTGTCTAACAATCACCATTCCTGAACCCACAAATGAATTTGCCATTAAAGGTAACCATTTGACTCTTATCAACGGAAACTTATTCGATGGTAGAATTAAAACCGGTCCCACAAACATATTCACGAATTTCTTGGTATATGTGATGTGTTCAAATATAAAGAAACGAAAAATGAAGCAGTCCGCCTAATGATGTTTCCCCTATCACTCACGGATGAAGCAAAAACTTGGCTGGATGAACTCAACGAAGGAACCATTGAATGGGATAAACTTTGTACCGCTTTTATAAGTCGATTCTTTCCCCCAGCTTTATTCGATCTACTCCTCAGAAAAATCCGAGCATTTTCCTAACATGAACACGAAACTCTAACCGATGCTTGCCTTCGTAAAAAAGAAATGCTCAGAAATTGCCACGGCCACAACTTAACCAAAGGCAATATCATCAAAATCTTTTATCACGGCCTTAATGAAACAACTCAAAAAGCTCTAAAATCCGCAGCTGGCGGTATCTTTCTTTACAAAACTCCAAATCAAGCTATTCAACTCCTCAAAGACACCAAGTCATATTTAAACTTGACTTGGCTTGGTAAAAAACCAAGTCATACTTAAACTTGACTTGGCTAAAAACCAAAAACCAAAAATCTCTATTAAGAAAACTCTAGCTTTCGCCGATGAAGGCAGCAGTAATTTCAATACTGATAAAATTATAGCAAGAATGGATGCCATAACCTTGAAAATGCATGCTTAGTATAAAGAAATCCAATCTCGTGCCAAATGCAATCACTACAGAGGTAATCACTCCATCGCAAATTGTAACGATGATGACACACCCATGTCTCGTAAAGAAGAAGCAAAACTCATGCAAACCTTCTGACGTACACGTTTTTACAATGATTACCGCAACCGTAACTCGAAACACGATAACTGGCATTCAAGAGGAAGAAACGATTACAATTGAGACTATGACCGACCAAACACCGATGAAAAATACGACATCAAAAAACAATTAAGAGATTTCATGAAATATCAACAATCAACAAATTCTTTTATTAAAGAAACGTTCATGGAACATAAAACCAAACTAGAAACAACAACCAAACACCATCAAGGCTTGATCTAAAATTTTAAAGCAAAATTTGACCGACTTACTAACTAGCAATATGCTTAACCTTCTGGATCTCTTCCAAGTAACACTTAACAAAACCCCTGAGGTAACCCATCCAAACCTTACTAGTATGTGCTTAATTACACATACCTTTTACCTATAAAAACGAGCCTAAATGACCAAAAACAGACATAAAATTTTTATTATATGCTTGTTTTGCTATTTATGATGTGCAGGTAACGGATATTCACTAAAGGACAAAAACGAAGCCAAAACCGACAAAATCGAGCTCGATAATAGATAGAGCGTAAAAAGTCAAAGTCAAAAAGTCAAAGTCAAAAAGTCAACAAGTCAAAGCCGAAGCCGAAAACGAAGAAATTTTAAATGGACCAACCCGCACCCATTTAATGGATCGGGTCAGCCCATTAAGACTTTATCTAAAAGTCTTACAAGTCAAAAAAGCCCTAAAACCAAACTGGCCCAAATATAAGCCCAACTACACTTAACCATTACACCCTTAACTCTTGTACACCATTGGTCCTTATGACTTTTCACCGTTAATCCTTAGGGACTAACATAGTTAGTCCCTAACCATTTTCACCATTAGTCCCTAAACCTAACAAACCCCGTTATCCCTTTTACCCTGCTCAAACTTTATAAACAAAAACCCATTTTACCCGCCAAACCCAAACACTATTCACCGTCTCTTTCCGTTTTTTTCTTTGCAACCAGACAAACCCTCTCAACCCTACCCCAGATGGTGCCAAATCCACGCTGGCAATCCCATGATATGTTATTGGTTGATGGGACATGAATCGAATCAAGGGCTATGATGCAAAGACTTGGAAAGAAAGGAAGATTCAAAGGCCGGGATGAAGCTTCCATTCTCCTCACACAACAAACACAAGAAGCACAAGATCCTCTTCATTTTTTTTATATAAATAGGGCTAGAAATCAAGCTGAAAAAGTATCTAGTGTAAATTAGTTTTAGGGTTTATTTTTAGTCTTATTTACTGTTTTTTTACTGTTTATTTACTTTTATGTAATTTACTTTTCAAGTCATTGTAACCTGTTTTAAAATTAATGAAATTCTGTTTGCCTTAAATTTTGTCTTAAACACTTGTTTTCCTTTATGCATTTAAGCTTATTCTGTTTTAAAAGTCACTTTAACAAGCTCTTATAAGCTCTTAATATCACTGTTACTGTTCAATTGAGTCTCCAATAAAATACCTCAGCTTATTGTGTTAAGGAAGGGAAGCCAAATTTAGAAGGGCTTCTATGACCCCACCAGCTTATCCTAGATAAGCTAGAGCTAATGGATAAGCTCTTTTGAGCATTTGTGTCATTGTTTAAGCATAGGATTAAGGTATGTTCACTCTTTCTTATTTTTGCTTAATTTTTAATCTTTGCTTATATCTGCTTATTCATGCTTATTTTCTGCTTATTCATGTTTAATTTGTCTAATGTTAGCTTAAGATGTTAAGTTTTTAGTTTTAAACAATTTAGTTTAAGTTTCAATTGATTATGTCCTAAAATCATTAAAATTAGCTTGTTAGTCTAGCTTATCATTAAGTACTTATTTTTCCTTAATCTATGCTTATTTGTCTTTTATTTACCTAGTTAATCATCTATTTGAGTTTTTTGAAACTTTTCTAGGTCTGTTATTAGCTTAAATGTGTTCTCAAGGATTTAAAGGAGTGTTTGGGTTAAGCTTTAAAATGGGTCAAATTGTGTTCAAGCTGTCTTTTGGCATTCAAATCAGTTTTAATTAGTTTTAATTTAGTCTAGATATGAGTTTTTATTAGTTTAAAAGAAGTCTTATTAAATATTGAGTTTAGTTTTATCAATTTTCCCTGTCTGCTAGTCTAAATGCTTGCAACATTGCTTATCTGTCAATCTTCTTAAAAAAGTACTTAAGGTGTGTTTTTGGTGAGCTAAGTAAGTTTCATTTACATCTTTATGAATCTGTTTGAAGTCATTTTTCTTGGTATGGCCCTTTAAGATACTTTTTGTCAAAAACAGCTTTAGTATTTAAAAATGTTCTTAGAAAACCTAAGTTTGCAAATCATTTGAGGCTTTAATCTAGTTTTCCTTTGGTTGATTTTTGTTTGAATTAGCTTATTGTTGTCTAAAGCTCATCTGTTTTTAGTTTTTAGTGGCTTTTTAAGTCTTAAGCTATGGCTACAAATTTGCCAATTATGTTTGAAAAATCCAAAAATATAGTAGTGTAGGCTGCCTAGTTCAGATCTTGTTTCTAGCTTATTCTTAGGTTCATTTGGCTTGTTTCTTGTTTATTTGTGTTTATTAAGTCCCACTCTTCATCTGTTTTCAGCTTTTAGCTTTTTAAATGAGCTTATAAGCTTGGGAAATAAGTTGCAAAAGTGGGGCTTAAGGCTGATTAGCCTCTTTTGTTCAAACTATCTTAATAGCTTTTATTTTAAAGTTTTTTTTCAGTTTAAAACCTTAGCTTATTTCTAGTTTAATGAGTTTATTAAGCCTAGGGTTTGATCTATTTTAGTTTATTAAGTTTGCTTATAGCTTATTAGGTCCTAGTGTTATCACAGATTTAGCTTAAAAGCCAATAATAAGTAGTGAAGTCTGTCTTTTCATTTCTCCTTTCCTAGCTTATTTCTTTGCCATAGTTTGCTTATTCTTTTAGTTGCTTTTTCATGTCATTAGCTTATTAGTCTTAATTTGTTTTCAGTTGTCAGCTTATACTTAGAGCTTATTTGTCCTAAAGTTTAGCTTAAAATAGTTAGTCATTAGTCTCTTAAGTCTTTTTTTAAGTTTTGTATTAATGTCTTTTAAAACTGCTTTTCAGCTTCGTTTGTTTGCTTATTCCTTGACCCTAGTGCTTATTAGGTTTAAGTGTTAGACTGTTTCTAGCTTAGTAAGTCTTCTATTAGCTTATTAAGTCCTAAAGCTAAAACAGTTTAGCTAAAAGCTAAAAGTCTAAAAAGGCCATTATGTCATCTTTTTATAGCTTATTTCTAGCTTATTTTTGAGTTTTAGAAAAAATTCTTTTTCTTCAAGTTTGTTAGTTTTGCTTATATTTTAGCTTTTTAAAAAGAAAATTAAAAAAAATGGTTTTACAAAAAGGGAAGCCACAGGGTTCGAACCTGTGACCTCCCCCTTTGTCATAGCCAACACTTAACACCACCACACACTACCAACTGCCCTGGGGATTTTTTCATTCTTACTTTGCATAATTTGAAATATAACCATTTTTCACCCTTTAAGCTTTCAGCCCTAGTTTACCTTTTTTCCTGCTTATTTAAATAAGTTGTTTTCACCATTTTATTTTTCCTAGGATTAGCATTGTCCAAAGTACTATTCATAATTTTTTCAGAATTTTCCAAATTAGTTTAGTATTTTTAATTAATTTTTTAGATTAAAATTGTTTTTAATTCATAATAAATAAAATAAAAGTCAAAAAAATATAATTTTTTTTTCTAAAATTTCCTTTTATCATTTAGGACCTTTAAAAATTAAATTTTCTTTTTTTAAGGTTTAAATTTGATAGTTTAGGTTTTTAAAGCACGGGTTTAGGATCTCATTATCGTTTTTAGTTTAAATCTTTAATTGCTTTCGTTTTAGGCTTGGTTTTACTTGTTTTTGCATGTTATTTGTAGAATTAGAATCCAAATAAAACAAATCATTGAATCATTCAATCACGCGATCACGAACTTAATCACGATTCTCAATTCATGTCTCGTCGGGAAACAACCCGGGAAGATTTTGTTTTGGGATTTTACTCTGGATAAAAGTAATCTCTTAAAAGCCTTACGGAATACTTACTCTCTTCTTAATTGATATTTTGGTTATATATTATATATATGTATTAATCAATTATTACTATATATATATATATATATATATATAATTAAGAATCAATTTTTGGCGCCGCTGTCGGGGAGGTGTGTGTGATTATCGTGTTTACGTTTGAAGATTAGTGTTTGAAGACCCTTCCTCGTGAAGTTATCGCTTTCATTTGTGAATATTTTTCTATTATCATGTAATCAAAAATTCCAAAAAAATTGAAAAACAACAAATTCAACCGTTATGTCAATTGTCAAATCGGCTCACCTTTAGATTACAAACTATAAGAGAGGTTTAAGGAGGGTTGATCCAACGAACTTCGACCCGAAAGGAGAAGGTTTTTAAAACGCTTCGCGCTTACCCGCTCCTCCGCTTCTTTGTGCGTTTTCTAGAGAGCTACCGCGCACCTTTAACTATCGGTCCCAAAAATATTTTTCTTTTATATTTATCTTTCATAAAAATCCAAAAATATTCTCCGTAACCTCTAATCCGTTTAATTCTTTCTCTTACCCTCCTATTTGTTTAGTTCTAATGTCGTCATACAACCGACGTGGTTGTTTCGGGAGTGGAGATCCGTTAGACGATTTATTTTGTCAACGACATACTTGTGAATTATGTGGGAACGATGCTCATTATGGTTACGATTGTCCACCTCAAGTTCCGTTTGTCTACGATCAGGACCTGTGTTTCAATCAAAACTTTGATAAAAAATTTCTACAAACTTCACAATAATTTCCTAGTTGTGAAAACTGCAAGGGTCCTCATGAGACTTTTCAGTGTCAACCGATGAACCAAAATTTCTATAATTCTAATTCTTCTGGTTTTGACCAATATCAACCCCCGCAGTATACTGTCATTCATCAACCTCCTCAAGAAACGAGTGTGCAAGCCAGAGAAAACCTAATGTAATCTATACAAACCTTTTTAAAGAAGTTTGATCGTATATCTTTTAGAGAAACGCCAAAGGATTTATTGCTAGCTTAAGAGAAATTTTTTGAAATTAAGCATGCTTTTAAAGAAAAGCAACATCAACCAGCGGATATACAAGAATTGCTTCATAAACTTCTTAAAGATTTGCAAATGATAAGTGAGGAACTGGCAGATTATATTAATACTCCAAACTGGAATTGTCCTGCCTTCTACGAAGATGATGACGAGGAGTATACTATTGCAATCACACCCGTCTTACAAACTAAGGAGCCCGGTAACTCTCTAAGTATGGGGGACGAGCATCTTAACACTATTCCGAAAAAGGAATCGGACGAATTAATAAAGTCTAGTGTTGAGAACCTTGTCCCAATCCCAAGTGAGTCCGAGGATTTTTCCGATATCGAAAGTGAGTGTGATGTGCCCGTTTGTGATAATTTTACAACTTTCTCTAATCCTCTCTTTGATGCTGACGATGATTTTTCCTCTAGTGACGACGAGTCATTTTCTGATGAGGACGTTCCAAAGGAAATTTATTTGAACCCACTTTTTGATGAAGAAATCATTTCTACTAAGATAGATCCGCATCAATTTAATGCTGAGTCTGATCTTATAGAATCTTTGCTTAATCAAGACTCTTTGATTATTTCTTCTCCTAAGATCGATTCTCTTCTCGAGGAGTTCTCCGGTGAACTCGCTCATATTGATTTAATTCCACCTGGAATTAATGAAGCCGAATTTGATCCTGAGGAAGACATTCATCTTGTTGAGAAATTATTGTATGATAATTCATCTCCTCGACCTCTGAAAGAATTTAATTCTGAATATTCTGATGCTATAATCGAATCTTTCTCTCCATCTCCTATCCCCGTTGAGGATATTGACTCTCTTATGGAGGAGATCGATTAATTTCTTACTCCGGATGACTCAATGCCACCGTGCATTGAGAATGATGATTATGACTCTGAAAGGGATATCCTTTTCCTTGAAGAATTGCTTAGCAAAGATTCCCCTTCACTTCCTGAAAACGAGTCATTTAATTTTGATTTTCCATCATCCCCTCGTCCTCTTGTGAAACCGCTGGATGATGGAATTTACTTTGACCCGATACGGGAGTTTTTACAAAAGTGGTGGATGATATTTTTGATAATTCGACAAGAGAACTTTATGTTCATGTGCCTACCCTTCCCACCCTTTCTCCAATGTTTGACACTTTGCTTCCATATTTCAATCCGAAAATGACGACAAAGTTTTCAATCATGAAATTCTTGCTTCTAATGAGATAAAATCTCCTCATTTCTTATCTCATCGGGGCTTTAAAGCTACCAGGTCATTTCTGAGTTTCTGAAAGCCCGATGATGACTATGGTGAGACATCCTATCCTTGGATGTTCCCATTCTCATTATATATCCTATTTGACCAGCTCAAGATGGGGATCGAGTCAGGCTCAAGACTCGGTTTAACAAAGAAAATCGTCTACATCCGTGGGTGGCAACCCATGCTTATCCTAATAGTAGTAATGAATAAGTGTGTTGTGAGGAGGCTCGCCTCTTCCTTTCTCGTGTTTTGTGGTTTTTGTTGTATGTCCAGGATTGCCCCGGATTATGAAGCCTCTCGTGCTCGTGGTTTTGTCCTTCGTTCACTCGAGCTTCAATCCTTAGCATGATTATGGGAATCCAATATCCAATCTTATCGACTAACGTTTATCTTTGAGCACACTTAATAAACGGCTTTAGATTTACGTAGAGACCCTTCTTAAAACATTGAGGACAATGTTCAATTCTAGTATGGGGGGATCTATCAATTTGATTGTGCCTGCAGTCGTTGTTTTCACGTAATCCCGTTTTTACCACCAAAATACCAAAAAAATGAAAAAAATTTAAAATTTTTCAAAAATAAAATAAGTGTTTTATCTCACCATCTGACTTCCTATGCTGGGTATAATAAGAAATAAATTTGACGGTCGATCGTGCGTGTTGAGCTCTAGCATTGCCCTTAACTTTTAACTAAGCATACCGCGGGATATTTTTTAAAAAAGATTGTTAAAATTTGCAAAGAACGATAAATGATAGAAATGAATATTAGTTGATGCTATACAAGGATAAATGGAAATCTCAAGAGCTTAAACGTATAGATTGTGGTTTTTTACCTCCCATAAGCACCGTAACCCTGACTAATAATATGTGCTCTTTTCGAAAATTAAACTTAAATCAACAATTTTTGAATTCAAAATTTATTTAGTCTTAGTTCAAATTTATACTTAAATTTTCTAAAAAGAAATTTTCTTTATATATCGTGAAAAAAAAATGAGTAACAACAATAATAATAAAAACCGTGGGCTGATAAAAGTTTGCTACATCTTTTTGGCTCACAACCGATGTTGCAGCCTTCTAAATAAGGCCCATAGTAAGAATAATAATCCGAGACTGATAAAAGTTTGCTGCATCTTGCCGGCTCACAACCGATGTTGCAGCCTTCAAAAAGGTCGAGGATTTCCTTCGTTTAAAAGGTATAAGTATAATTATATTAATGTTAAGTGTGATTTAATAAATATAGAGAAAATCTTTTTTTCTTAAATTTAAATATGCTTTTAAACTAAGACTATTTCGTTTAAAGTTATAAATAAATTATGTATAAAACTAGAAATCCAAGGGTTTTGAAACCGAAGGTCCGTGAGTCTCGATACTAGTCTCTGTGAGGTGTCAAAAGCCTGGTCACTTAGCCGCAAGGTTGGGATGTGCCAAGACGAAAGTCGCTACATGGGATGATCTCGCCTTCAAACTCATTACTTTTGGGTGGAACGTGAAACATAGAAATTTTGCAAAACGTTGATCCATGGTTGAAATTCGAAACAAGCACATTCACCTAAGATATAATAATTGTCGGGAGTGAAAAGTTTACAAATTTCAAATATGAGTAGTGTTAGCATCTTAACTTATATTTGACGGTGATTTCGTTTTTGAGCTTGGTTTGGGACAAGTGAAAAATCGGGGACGATGAATTTATCCTTTTTTGGGCATTTTGGGACAAGTGAAAAATCAGGGATGATGAATTTATCATTTTTGGGTATTTTAGGATTAAAGTGCCTCTTGTTCTAACCCTAAAAGTTATAAAAATAATGAAAATCAAAACATTCTAGTTAAAAATAACGAAAGTGTAGTAGTTAGTGTAGATTTATAAAAATGGTTAAAACGGGGTTTTTCAAAGCCATTGATTATTTAATTCCCCTTGATGAACACTTAGCTACTTTTCGAGGTAATTAGTCAAGGGGGATTGCGATTCTTGATTTTCTAAAGTGTTTACTTATAGCATTGCGTGAAGACACGATAATATCTTAGTATGGGGGATTTTGGTATATGCTTAATTACACATACCTTTTACCTATAAAAACAAGCCTAAATGACCAAAAACGGACATAAAATGCCAAATATATGCTTGTTTTGATATTTATGATGTGCAGGTAACGGATATTCACTAAAGGACAAAAACAAAGCCAAAAACGACAAAACCGAGCTCGAGAATGGATAGAGCGTGAAAAGTCAAAGTCAAAGTCAAAGTCAAAGTCAACAAGTCAAAGACGAAGCCGAAAATGAAGAAATCTTAAATGGACCAACCCGCACCCATTTAATGGGCCGGGTTAGCCCATTAAGACTTTATCTAAAAGTCTAACAAGTCAAAAAAGCCCTAAAACTAAACCGGCCCAAATATAAGCCCAACTACACTTAACCATTACACCCTTAACTATTTTACACCATTGGTCCTTATGACTTTTCCCGTTAATCCTTAGGGACTAACATAGTTAGTCCCTAACCATTTTCACCATTAGTCCCTAAACCTAACAAACCCCGTTATCCTTTTTACCCTGCTCAAACTTTATAAACAAAAACCCATTTTACCCGCCAAACCCAAACACTATTCACCATCTCTTTCAGTCTTTTTCTCTATAACCAGACAAACCCTCTCAACCCTACTCAAAACCCTACCCTAGTTGGTGCCAAATCTACGCTGGCAATCCCATGATATGTTATTGGTTGATGGGACATGAATCGAATCAAGGGCTATGATGCAAAGACTTGGAAAGAAAGGAAGATTCAAAGGCCTGGATGAAGATGGAAAGCACATCTCTCTTACTCCTCACAAAAGAAAGCAAACAGCTCTAGACAAGAATAGATCCCAGTGCCTTACTAACTATAAATAGAGCTTATTTCCCTTTGTCAAAAGGGAAGAATGTATATAAGAGTTAGTGTATGAGTAGAATAGCTTAATTTACTTGTTGTCTTTTACTTTTAAAAGTCTTGTAACCTTTTAATGAATTAATGCAAATTTCAGTTTTTAAGTTTTTACAATTCTGTCTCTTTTAATCTTTACGCATTTAAGCTTATTTTTGTTTACAAGTCATTTCTTTAAGCTCTTATAAGCCTTTAGAACATATTTTACTCATATAAGCTTTTCCAATAGCTTTTGGGAGTTTTCTGTGTCATTGGAATCAAAAATTCTGATTTTGAGCTTTTTGGATGATAAGCTAGCAATGGATGAGCTTATGGGTTTGGATTCAGCTCATTGACAACAAGCTGAATCCCTAGAGCTTTAGGCTCTCCATTGTAAGCTTATGGTTGCAGGTTATTTCATTTTTTTCCTTTTATATGCTTTCAAATTGCTTATTTACTAAACAGCTTATTGAACTGCTTATTTACTGTTTCTAGTTGCTTATTATTGCTTAATATGTCTTAAATATGCTTAATATGCTTAGTTTGTAGTTTATAGCTAATTAGTTCAAGTTTTAGATATAAACTGTTAAGTTTTAGCTTAAAACTGCTTATTTGGTTTGCTTATTGTCCAATGCTTATCAGTGGTTGGAAGTTGATTATTTATGCTTAATACACTTGGTTCATCATCTGTTTTTGAAAATCTAAGCTTGATTTAGTTTAAAACAGTTTCAAAATGAAAACAGTTTTGATAAAGGGGTGTTTGGGTTAACAGGTTTTTATCAAAACAAAATCTGTTTGGTCAGCTTTTGGCCAATAAGCCAAATTGATTTAGCTTTAATCTAGTCTAGGTAGTAGTTTTACTCAAATTAGACAAGTTTTTAGTTTAGTGGTAAGGGGTTTTAGCTTATTTGCAATGTTTCATGGCTAAGAAGGTATAAAATCAGCTTATTGGTGAGCTTTTCTTAATTCTACTCTTAGGTTGTTAATTTTGGCTCAATCTAGTTTTTGTTACTAGTTTTATTTCATTTCCTTTAGTTGTCAAAATAAGTTGAGTCAAAGGTTTTCAAAATTTTCCAGTTTTGTCAAAAACTAAAAAAGCCAAAAAAATTATTTAAGGTGTAAACTGATCAGTTTTGACAGCATTAATGTTCTAGCTTAATTGTAGTTCAAATTTCTTAAAGTTAGCTTTTAGGAGTTATTTAGTGTTTGATTTTCATCTGTTTCAGTTTTCATGATTTGAATTAAGCTTTTTGTGGCTTATTCTTAGTGTTAAAAATGGTAAAAAAAAAGAAACTGGTCCAGAAGTTCCTGGATGCGCTGGAGTTGAGCGGTGGGTGTCTAGAGGAGGAGGTTAGGTGGCGCGGAGGCGGCGTGGAAATATTGTGTAGAGTTGTGTCAGGGTGCGGACGAGGGCGTCTTGGTTATTTCGAGCTGACACTATCAGGTTGATGAGGAGACACTATAGACTTACACAGAGAAGGTTGACGTGGGGGGCTACGCACCTAAGTCTCTATGGCATACTATACATCTACACGGACTGAGTGGTAGATTACTCTGACTCAGCATTCTTAAGTCAACTGCAGTCCTTGTGCTTATTGAAGCTTAGAGTATCCCTAGCAGTTTTAGATTTAAGCTGACAGTACTAACTCATAGTTAGTAATGTTGAGCTTCTTTGTGCTTACTCTAAGCTTAATTGACAGCTTATTCTTAGTCCTTTAGGCTTATTGGGTTTAGGGTTGGCTTGTTTTCAGCTTGCCAGTTTTGTTTCTCTAGCCTATAGAAGTCCTTTGAAAGCCAATCAAGTTTAGCCCTTGTTAATAAGTTGTAAAAGCCTTATATCACCATTTTCCATTGAGCTTATTGAGCCTATTTTTAGGTGCAGAAAAAAGTCATTTTACAAAAAGTTCTTATTTTAGTTATATAAAGCTTTTCCAAAAAGTAAATTTCAAAAATAAAAAAAACTAGGGAAATTGGAAAGTCAATGGCGAGCTAGGCTTGAACCCTTGACCTCAACCAACCTCAACCCAGTTTTAACACCACACTCTGCTACCACAATTCCCTTGGGACTTTTTCGTTATACATCCACACAATTAATTCTTTAAACCCATTTTGTTTAATAAGCTCTCAGCCCTTTTGGGCTTATTTCCAGCTTATTGAGATAAGTTGGTTGGTCCCTTTTATTTTTCTTAAGTCTTAAATTGTTCAAAGTATTTTTCATAATTTTTCTAGATTTTTCATAATTAGTTTTCTATTTTAATTATTAATTTAGGTTAATTTGTTTTTAATTCATATTAAATAAAATAAAAGTCAAAAAATACAATTCTTTTTTCTAAAATTTTCTTTAGTCATTTAGGATTTATAAAAAATAAAAAAACATTGTTAGGGTTAAATTTTGATAATTTAGGTTTTAAGTCGCGTTTTTAGGATTCCCGTTAACGTTTTTAGGTCAAATTCTTAGTTGCCTTAATTGCGTGCCCGCCTTTATTTGTTTTAGCGTTTCATAAGTAGAAATAGAAAACCCAAATCAAATCTTTGAAACTATTCAAATCACGCGATCACGAATTTAACCTCGATTTTCAATTCACATCTCGTCGGGATACGACTCGGGAAGGTTTTTGGATTTTACTTTGGATAAAAGTAATCTTCTAGAATCCTCACAGAATACTTATTACTATACTATTATTGATATCGTCCTTATATATACCTACGTGTGTGTTTGGGTGCGAATCAATTTTTGGCGCCGCTGCCGGGGAGGTGTGTGCGATTATCGTGTTTACTTTTGAAGATTAGTGTTTGAAGACCCGTCCGCCGTGAGTTATTGCTTTCATTTGTGAATATTTTTTCTATTATAAAGTAATCAAATATTCCAAAAAATTGAAAAACAACAAAAACAACCGTTGTGTCACTTGTGATTTCGGCTCACCTTTAGATTACAAACTATAAGAAAGGTATAAGGAGGGTCGATCCTACAACTTCGACCCCAAAGAGAGAAGTTTTTAAAAGTCGCCTCGCGATACCCGCTCCCCTGCTTCTTTGTGGGTTTTCTAAAGAGCTACCCGCTCTCCTTTGACTATTGGTCCTAAAAATATGTTTCTTTTATATTTATCTTTCATAAAAATCAAAAAATAATCTTCTTATCCTCCTATTTGTTTAATTCTAATAACGTCATACAACCAACGTGGTTGTTTCAAGTGTGGAGGTCCGTTTGGTGGTCTATATTGTCGACAATGTACTTGTGAGCGGTGTAGAAGAAATTATACGAATGAAGTTTGTGCTTTATGTTGTTATGAATTTGAAAAATCATTCGTTAATGATTCAAAAATCCAAATTCTTTCATTGATTCTCCAATAATTTTCAATCCAACCTCCACAACCCCAGACTATTCTTATGAGTTTTATGGAATGATGGGGCTCATTATGATACGATTGTCCACCACAAATCCCGCGTTTGTCTATGAGCCGGAACCGTGATTACAAATCAAGACTTTGATAATGATTCCCACAAAGTTACCCACATACAATATCTTGTTGTGAAAACTACGAGAGTCCTCATGAGACTTTTCAGTGTCAACCGTTGAACCAAAATTGCTACGAATCTAATCTTTGTTATAATTCTATTCCTTTCAGTTTTGACCAATTCCAACCCCCGCAGTTTCCGTCATTCATCAACCTCCTCAAGAAATGAGTATCCAAGATATGGAGGATCTGAAGCAGCAGTATTTAAATGAAATGAAAAGTTTAATTAATGAATTTCCGATTAAGGATTATCGTGATGAGAAGATTGATATTAAGATTAATGAGCTTAAGGAAAATTTCAATGGAATGAGTATTGAAATTAATAAAAAGAAAAAGCTTCAGCAACTAGAACAGGTGGCCAATCTTAGTACTTATCCTTCGCGACTTTTCAATTCTTTTTACTACGACGATGATGATGATGATGACGAGGATGATACTATTGCAATCACAACCCGGTCTTTACTACCGCGAGGAGCCTGATAACCACTCTCTAAGTATGGGGGACGAGCATCTTAGCACTATTTCGAAAACGGAATCGGACGAATTAATAAAGTCTAGTGTTGAGAACCTTGTCCCAATCCCAAGTGAGTCAGAGGATTTTTCCGATATCAAAAGTGAGTGTGATGTGCCCAATTTTGGTTGGATTTTTTTTGGTTTGTTTTCTTTCTTTTTTTTTAGTTTGTGATAATTTTACAACTTTCTCTAATCCTCTCTTTGATGCTGACAACGATTTTTCCCTACTAGTTGATAAACAAAGTTCATTTCTATGAGACGTTTCCGAAAGAAAATTTCAAATTTTTTTTTTAACCCTCTTTCCTGATGAAGAAATCATTTCTACTAAGAAAGATCCGCATCACTTTAATGCCGAGTCTGATCTTATAGAATCCTTGCTTAATCGAGATATTTTGATAGTTTTTTCTCCTAAGTTTGATTCTCTTCTCGAGGAGTTCTCCGGTGAACTCACTCATATTGATTTCATTTCTTCGAGAATTAATGAAACCGACTTTGATCCTGAGGAAGAAATTCGTCTTGTTGAAAAATTGTTGTATAATAATTCATCTCCTCGACCTCCGAAAGAATTTAATTCTGAAAATTCTGATGCTATAATCGAATCTTTCTCTCCACATCTCCTATCCCCGTTGAGATACATTGACTCTCTTATGGGGAGATCGAATTTATTTCTTACCCCGGATGACTCGATGCCACGGCAATTAAGAATTATACTATGACCTCTAAAAGGGTATCCATTTCCTCTAAAAATGCTTTAGCAATGATTCCCCTTCACTTCTTGAAAATGAGTCATTTCATTTTGATGTTCCATCATCCCCTCGTCCTCCTGCAAAACCACCGGATGATGATGAAATTGAGCCCGATACGGGACTTTTAAATGCCAAAGTAGTGGGTGATATTGCTAAACATTATGTTTTTAAGCCTAGAATTTTAACCACCCAACCCACCCTTTCTCCTCATCTCTTATTCTCATCGGGTCTTAAATAACCTTTCAACTTCATTTTTGATTTTTCTGAAAGCCCGATGATGACTTATGGAGGGAACATTCCTATCTTGGATGTCCCATATCTCCATTTCTATCCTCTTTGACCAACTCAAGTATGGGGGATCGAGTCAGGCTCAAGACTCGGTTAACAAATAAGCGCTTCGTGGGTGCAACCCATGCTATATCCTAATAATATTTATAATAATAGAAATGAAAATAGTGTTGTGAGGAGGCTCGCCTCTTCCTTTCTCGTGTTTTTGTGTTTTTGTTATATGTCCAGGATTGCCCCGGGATTTTGAAGCCTCTCGTGCTCGTGGTTTTGTCCTTCGTTCACTCGAGCTTCAATCCTTAGCATGATTATGGGAATCCAATATCCAATCTTATCGACTAACGTTTATCTTTGAGCACACTTAATAAACGCATAGATTTACGTAAGACCTCTTCTAAAACCATTGAGACAGGTTCAATTCCTAGTATGGGGGGATCTATCAATTTGATTGTGCCTGCAGTCGTTGTTTTCACGTAATCCCGTTTTTACCACCAAAATACCAAAAAAATGAAAAATTTTAAAAATTTCAAAAATAAAATAAGTGTTTTATCACAATGTTGACTTTCCTGCTGGGTAGAATAAGAATAAATTTTGACTCGATCGAGCGTGTTGAGCTCTTAGCTTTGTCCCTTAACCGTTATAAACTTGACTAAGCATTCGCGGATCTTTTTATTAAAGATTTTAAATTTGCGAAGAACGAGAAATGATAGAGTTAATTATGAGTTAGATGCTAAACAAGGATTAGTTGGAAATCTTAAGAGCTCATAAGTGTAGTTTGTGGCTTTTTCTCCCATAAGCTTCTAACCGGACTAATAATACGTGCTCTTTTCAAAAATTAAACTTAAATCAACGATTTTTGAAGTATAGTCAACAATAATTTATTTAGTCCTAGTTTAAATTTATACTTAAATCTTCTAAAAAGAAATTTTCTCAATATCGTGGTAATATAAAGTAAAAAAATAATAAAATAAAATAAAATAAATATGATGGATAAGGAAAAAATAGGCTAATAATACTAATACAAAACCTATGGCTAAAAAAAGTTTATTGCATCATTGCCGCTCACAACCGATTGTTGCAGTTCTTACTAAATAAGTCACATAGTAATTATTCGAGAAAGACTGATAAAAGTTTGTTGCATCTTGCCGGCTCACAACCGATGTTGCAGCCTTCTAAAAGGTCGATGATTTCCTTAGTTTAAAGGATGTATAATTATATTAAGTGTAATATATGTGATTTAATAAATATAGGGAAAATCTCTTTTTCTTAAATTTAAATATGCTTTTGAACTAAGACTATGTTTTTTACGTTTATGGTTGTTTCAAAAAATTTGTTTGTTTAACGAGAAACCTAAGAGTTTTTGAAACCGAAGGTCCGTGAGGTCCGATACTATTCTCTGCGGGGTGTCAAAAGCCTGGTCACCTAAGCCGGTCTCGGCTGGGATGTGCCGAGAAGAAAGTCGCTACATGGAATGATCTCGCCTTTAAAATCATAATTCTTGGGTGGAACGTGAAGCATGAAATATTGCAATTTTCTTAAAAAGTTTGATCTATGGTTGAAATTTGAAATAAGCACATTCACCTACTATATAATAATTGTCGGGAGTGAAAAGTTTCACAAGTTACAAATATGAGTAGTGTTAGCATCTTAACTTATTTTTAACGGTGATTTCGTTTTTAAGCTTGGTTTGGGACAAGTGAAAAATCAAGGACGATGAATCTATCATTTTTGGGCATTTTAAGATTAAAGTGCTTCTTGTTCTAACCCTAAAAGTTATAAAAATAACGAAAGTCAAAACATTCTAGTTAAAAATAACGAAAGTGTGGTAGTTAGTATAGATTTATAAAAATGGTTAAAACGGGGCTTTTCAAAGCCATTGATTATTTAATTCCCCTTGATGAACACTTAGCTACTTTTTGAGGTAATTAGTCAAGGGGGATTGAGATTCTTGGTTTTCTAAAGTGTTTACTTATAGCATTACGTGAAGACACGGCAATATCTTAGTATGGGGGACTTTGGTATATGCTTAATTACACATACCTTTTACCTATAAAAACAAGCCTAAATGACCAAAAACGGACATAAAATGCCAAATATATGCTTGTTTTGCTATTTATGATGTGCAGGTAAACGGTTATTACCACTAAGCGAGATAGAGTAGATATATATGTGATCAAAAACGACAATACGGAGCTAGTTCGCAGATAGGAGAGAGGAGAGATGATAGAGTAGTGAAAAGTCAAATCTCGTCAAAGTCAGAAAGTCAAGTCGCACAGAAGGTTACATAGTCGAAGCCAGAAACGAAGAAATTTAAAATGGACCAACCCGCACCCATTTAATAGGCCGGGTCAGCCCATTAAGACTTTATCTAAAAGTCTTACAAGTCAAAAAAGCCCTAAAACCAAACCGGCCCAAATATAAGCCCAACTACACTTAACCATTACACCCTTAACTCTTTTACACCATTGGTCCTTATGACTTTTCACCGTTAATCCTTAGGGACTAACATAGTTAGTCCCTAACCATTTTCACCATTAGTCCCTAAACCTAACAAACCCCGTTATCCCTTTTACCCTGCTCAAACTTTATAAACAAAAACCCATTTTACCCGCCAAACCCAAACACTATTCACCGTCTCTTTCCCTCTTTTTCTCTGCAACCAGATGGTTCCAAATCTACGCTGGCAATCCCATGATATGTTATTGGTTGATGGGACATGAATCGAATCAAGGGCTATGATGCAAAGACTTGGAAAGAAAGGAAGATTCAAAGGCCTGGATGAAGCTTACATTCTCCTCACACAACAAACACAAGAAGCACAAGCTCCTCTTCATTTATTTTATATAAATAGGGCTAGAAATCAAGCTGAAAAAGTATCTAGTGTAAAATTAGTTTTAGGGTTTATTTTTAGTCTTATTTACTGTTTTTTTACTGCTTATTTACTTTTATGTAATTTACTTTTCAAGTCATTGTAACCTGTTTTAAAATTAATGAAATTCTGTTTGCCTTAAATTCTGTCTTAAACACTTGTTTTCCTTTATGCATTTAAGCTTATTTTGTTTTAAAAGTCACTTTAACAATCCCTTATAAGCTCTTAATATCACTGTTACTGTTCCATTGAGTCTCCAATAAAATACCTCAGCTTATTGTGTTAAGGAAGGGAAGCCAAATTTGGAAGGGCTTCCATGACCCCACCAGCTTATCATAGATAAGCTGGAGCTAGTGGATAAGCTCTTTTGAGCATTTGTGTCCTTGTTTAAGCATAGGACTAAGGTATGTTCACTCTTTCTTATTTTTGCTTAATTTTCAATCTTTGCTTATATCTGCTTATTCATGCTTATTTTCTGCTTATTCATGTTTAATTTGTCTAATGTTAGCTTAAGATGTTAAGTTTCTAGTTTTAAACAGTTTAGTTTAAGTTTCAATTGATTCTGTCCTAAAATCATTAAAATTAGCTTGTTAGTCTAGCTTATCATTAAGTGCTTATTTTTCCTTAATCTATGCTTATTTGTCTTTTAGTTGCCTAGTTAATCATCTATTTGAGTTTTTCAAAGCTTTTCTAGGTCTGTTTTTAGCTTAAATGTGTTCTCAATGATTTAAAGGAGTGTTTGGGTTAAGCTTTAAAATGGGTCAAATTGTGTTCAAGCTGTCTTTTGGCATTCAAATCAGTTTTAATTAGTTTTAATTTAGTCTAGATATGAGTTTTTATTAGTTTAAAAGAAGTCTTATTAAGTATTGTTTAGTTTTATCAACTTTCCATGGCTGCTAGTCTAAATGCTTGCAACATTGCTTATCTGACAATCTTCTTAAAAAGGTACTTAAGGTGGGTTTTTGGTGAGCTAAGTAAGTTTCATTTACATCTTTATGAATCTGTTTGAAGTCATTTTTCTTGGTATGGCCCTTTGAGAGACTTTTTGTCAAAAACAGCTTTAGTATTTAAAAATGTCCTTAGAAAACCTAAGTTTGCAAATCATTTGAGGCTTTAATCTAGTTTTCCTTTGGTCCAAAAATATAGTAGTGTAGGCTGCCTAGTTCAGATCTTGTTTCTAGCTTATTCTTAGGTTCATTTTTGCTTGTTTCTTATTTATTTGTGTTTATTAAGTCCCACTCTTCATCTGTTTTTTTAGCTTTTTAAATGAGCTTATAAGCTTGGGAAATAAGTTGCAAAATTAGGGCTTAAGGCTGATTAGCCTCTTTTGTTCAAACTATCTTAATAGCTTTTATTTTGAAGTTTTTTTCAGTTTAAAACCTTAGCTTATTTCTTGTTTAATGAGTTTATTAAGCCTAGGGTTTGATCTATTTTAGTTTATTAAGTTTTCTTATAGCTTATTAGGTCCCAGTGTTATTACAGATTTAGCTTAAAGGCCAATAATAAGTAGTGAAGTCTGTCTTTTCATTTCTCCTTTCCTAGCTTATTTCTTTGCCATAGTTTGTTTATTCTTTTAGTTGTTTTTTCATGTCATTAGCTTATTAGTCTTAATTTGTTTTCAGTTGTCAGCGTATACTTAGAGCTTATTTGTCCTAAAGTTTAGCTTAAAATAGTTAGTCATTAGTCTCTTAAGTCTTTTTTTTAAGTTTTGTATTAATGTCTTTTAAAACTGCTTTTCAGCTTTGTTTGTTTGCTTATTCCTTGACCCTAGTGCTTATTAGGTTTAAGTGTTAGACTGCTTCTAGCTTAGTAAGTATTCTATTAGCTTATTAAGTCCTAAAGCTAAAACAGTTTAGCTAAAAGCTAAAAGTCTAAAAGGTCATTCTGTCATCCTTTTATAAGCTTATTTCTAGCTTATTTTTGAGTTTTAGCAAAAATTCTTTTTCTTAAAGTGTAAAACCCAAATTTTGAAAATTTGAATTTTTCATTTCATTTTGATATATTTGAAATTTAACCTAAGGTATAATAAAAGAATTTGGAAATAAAAACCTTAAGTTATGGATTTTTGAAAATATGGAAATATAACCTAAAGTATTTGATTAAAATATATATATATAGGCCGGATTTAAAAAAAAATATAATAATATCTTTTGAAAAATTAATTAATTAGATTACTTGTTTTCCTTTTTAGATTAAAACTTATCTTTAAGAAGATAAGTATAAAAAGGTCTTGCCAAATAATTGTGTAATCTTTAAACATGGAAAAAATATATTTGCCCCCCCCCCTTTTTACCCATATGGCCGGCCATAGTAAGAGGATAAGACACCAAAATCAATTATTTTTTTTGTTGGTTTAAAATTGGAAAAGAGTGTTAAGCAAATTGGAAACTATCTCCATATTTTGCAACATATTAAATTTGTCCTCATCCCTTCTCCTCTCTTAATATTTAACTGTCTCCTCTCCCTCTCCCATCTCTAGTATTCTCAAAAATTTCATCTTCCAATTTGTGTGTATTCCTCCATTGAAGGTTCAATCAAGAAGAAAACATAGGTGTTTTTGGGTGTTCTTCTAAGTTTTGGTGTTTTGTGGTGTTGATTCTTCCATTCTTGGGTGTTCTTGGATTTGTGATCTTCTCTTCTCTCATTCCATAGGTACTCATCATGTTCTT
The DNA here is from genome assembly GCA_026074375.1 of Tanacetum coccineum. Taxonomy (NCBI): domain Eukaryota; kingdom Viridiplantae; phylum Streptophyta; class Magnoliopsida; order Asterales; family Asteraceae; genus Tanacetum; species Tanacetum coccineum. The sequence goes on along the minus strand of BQNB010020914.1, from coordinate 9,111 downwards.
GTGCTTTTCTTTTGTCACCATGATTAATTAATCAAGTTTTTTTTCACATAAAATAACAAAAGTAATAAAAGAGGAAAATCATGTGTTCATGTTCTTGAATAATTGTCAACTTAATTTTCATGGTATAACTATATATTTGAAACACTAAATATTATTATTGATGTTCTAACGAGAATCAATACGAATAGAAACCCTAGGATAAGAATTAATGATGATAATTGGGGTTTTCTTGATTAAAATTCTGGGCAGAATTTTGGGTCATGTTCATCGGATCATATCTTGCTCATACAAATAGCTTTTAATACAATTCTTGAGCCTAAGGTGAATTTCAATGAATCTACTTTCTAAAAAATCCGGCTTCATGTCAATTGGAGGTAGGGAAGGTCGATTTTTAGATTTTACAAGATAAAGTGTGAATTCTGGAAATCAAATCCGAAAATTTCACTTGTAGTATTTGATTTTTAATTCGAAAACCATAAGGTTCAAGGGCTAATTTTCTAACAGGTAAAAATGAATGATATTAGTTACTTCCCTGATTTTTCTCATAATTTATTAAGATGTCTAAGTAGGGTAAATGCGTGTCAACTTTTCATAAGTTTCTGCCAGGCTGATTTTGGGACTGTTTTGGGTAACAAGGGTCATAGGGTCATTTAAAATTGGAAGTAAATCAAATCCTTGATTGGGGACAGTTTAGATACATTAGGGAAGACTTGTGATTTTTGGTGTATTTTTAGAACATGATTTGGTTAAACTTTTAAGTAAGGAAACTTACTTAAAATAACTCGTAAATTTCAAAATTTTTTTGGATACCCTAAATAAGTAATGTCAACTCTCATTTTTGGAAAGTTGAGTAGTAACTTATAAAACAAGTCAAGTAATGTAAATAAATATCTTTTTGTAGATCCAGTGACACTTGTGTGATTTCCTTCCTTTTGTGCTCATTTCTTTCCGTGTGCATTCGCTAAGGTACATATATTCCGTCCTTTTAGTAAGGACACCTTTGACTTGATCCTTCATTTTCTTAGCTATTTGATTCAGTTGATATTCCGTTTGATTTGCTATCCGTTCTCATGACTCATTTGATATTCATTGATATTCCATTTGATTCGATATTCGCAATTATGATTATGTTGATCCTTGTTTGAATATGATGTCAGATCTGTTATCTTGATTCGATTATTAGTATCTTGATCATTGTTATCTTTTGCCTATCCCTTTGCCCGAGCTATTTGTAACTAGCCATGGAGGTACCATGGCCATGTCATTGATGCACCGATGGCATGACACTATCTGTGGCGGTGTGATTGGTCCACGGCGTTCCCTTTTGTATGTGCACTGGATATGATTTGATTATATATGTTGTACACTCGCCATAGTGCTTGTGTATATCTGGATATGACTTTATTTTGCAGGGAGAGTATGGATGCATCCTAGGTGCTTTGTTCTGTTTTGTTTTGGTGAATGGCGAGTGTGTGCAATACACCCCATTTCACATTTGGGTACATCAGGTCTGATCCACCTGTGAACACTTGACTATATGGAGATATTTGTTTTGGGTCTAAGCATGTGGCATGATTTAGACATTTGTTTGGGCTTGTGGGCATTCCTTTGAATACTCTATTCTTATTCATTGTTCTATATCTAGCCTTTGGCATTTGTTTTGGCAAGTTCTCGTGACTCGTTTCGTTCATTCCTTCATTTTATTACCGTTATTGTTATTATATCTGTTCACTGAGCGTTAGCTCAGCCTCGTTTTCTTTTCCTGCGGCAGGTGTTAAGCGGGAATCTGGGAAATGAGAGAGGTGTGTAGGAAGAGTTATAAGACCTACCCTAGAGAACCTTTATCTTTTGAATAATGTTTTGAAGACCTTTATCTTATAAAGTTTTTCATTTAGACCCCTTATGTTTGGGCTTTTATACTTTTGGAAGGATATTTTGATTTTGGCTCAATAATTTATTTAATAAAGTCTTCCTCTTGCGTTATGTATGTTCTGATGTGACCCCATAACGTAACCCTTTGTCTCTCTATCGGAGCGGGGTACATAAAGTTTGTTAGTTTTGCTTATATTTTAGCTTTTTAAAACGAAAATTAAAAAAAAATGGTTTTACAAAAAAGGGAAGCCACAGGGTTCGAACCTGTGACCTCCCCCTTTCTCATATCCAACACTTAACACCACCACACACTAGCAACTGCCCTGGGGTCTTTTTCATTCTTACTTTGCATTATTTAAAATATAACCCTTTTTCACCCTTTAAGCTTTCAGCCCTAGTTTAGCTTATTTCCTGCTTATTTAAATAAGTTGTTTTCACCATTTTATTTTTCCTAGGATTAGCATTGTCCAAAGTACTTTTCATAATTTTTTTAGAATTTTCCAAATTAGTTTAGTATTTTTAATTAATTTTTTAGATTAAAACTATTTTTAATTCATAATAAATAAAATAAAAGTCAAAAAAATATAATTCTTTTTTTTTAAATTTTCTTTTATCATTTAGGACCTTTAAAAATTAAATTTTCTTTTGTAAGGTTTAAATTTGATAGTTTAGGTTTTTAAAGCTCAGGTTTAGGATCCCGTTATCGTTTTTAGTTTAAATCTTTAATTGCTTTCGTTTTAGGCTTGCTTTTACTTGTTTTTGCATGTTATTTGTAGAATTAGAATCCAAATAAAAAAAATCATTGAATCATTCAATCACGCGATCACGAACTTAATCACGATTCTCAATTCACGTCTCGTCGGGAAACAACCCGGGAAGGTTTTGTTTTGGGATTTTACTTTGGATAAAAGTAATCTCTTAAAAGCTTTACGGAATACTTACTCTCTTCTTAATTGATATTTTGGTTATATATTATATATATGTATTAAGCAATTATTACTATATATATATGTGTATAGTTAAAATTAAGAATCACTTACCAACCTCCTCAAGCTCGAAACGAGCATGTAAATGTTGTATTTACACAAAGGGGTAAATCCTATAACCTACCCACCAACCCAAATGATCTTTAAAATGACTCTTAAAATCCTATCAAATTCGATTGTGATGATGAAGATGAAGAATCAACACCTCAACCTAAACCTCAAACTCCAAAACCAATCAATGAAATACATACTCCTAAACCATATCAACCAAAAGTTCCATATCCTTAACACCTTCGAAAATAGAAAATGGAAGCCCAATATAGAAAATTCCTCGATATGATTCGAGTCGTTCGAATTAATGTACCACTTGTCGATCTGTTAGCAGGAATGCTGAATTATGGCATATTTCTCAAAGAACTTGTAAGCAACAAGCATAAGCTTGAACAAAACTCATATGCTTTCCTTAGCGATGAAAGTTCAACTATCATCCACAACAAAGTTCCACCCAAACTCTGAGACCACAAAAGTTTCCTTATTCCTTGCACCTTTGGTAAAACCTTCTCTTACAACGTCTTGGACGATCTTGGCGCTAGCATTAATCTTATGCCATATTCTCTAAATGCCAAACTATCTCTTGTAACTCTCAAACCAACTAAAATGAGTGTGAGATTAGCAGACCGATCATTATAATTCCCATTGAAATAGCTGAAAATATGCTCGTCGAAGTTGGTAAATTTACTTTTCCCGTGGATGTTGTTATTCTCAAAATGGAAGAAGATAGTAAAGTTCCTCTTATCTTAGGAAGACCTTTCCTACATACCGCAAATGCAGTAAGTCATGTTAAACAAGAACAACTCAACCTTGGAGTTGGCACGGAACGAATGACCTTTTTTATCGATTCTGGTATGAAACACTCCTATTCTAATAATGATACATTTTCAGCATTGACGTCATTAATTCAATCTTAGAAGAAGATTTTGATGCTCTTCTCGATGAGGGAAGTAAAATCCTTTACTCCATCAAGGGAACTCTTCTCAAAGATAAAATCTTTTCCAAATTTGATGAATTCATGGCTATGAATATCAAAGAAAACTCTGAATATGAATTCGATAAAGAAGAAATACCCTTCAAAAAAATCACCTTCGATACTGAATATAAAATCAAGAAATCTCTTGATGAACCTGCAACGGATCTTGAAATACATTCTTTGAAGAACCCTCTTTTCTTTTGGTGATTATATCATCTCTGCTTTTTGAACAAAATAAAGATAAGCTCGTCTCTGTTCTTAAAACACACAAGCAAGCCTTTACTTGGAAGACCACAGACATTCCTGGTATTTGTCTGTCCTTCTGCAAACATAAAATTCAACTTCTAGAAGACAAGAAACCAGTTGTTCAAAAACAAAGAAGATTATATCCAAATATGCAAGAAGTTGTCACAAAAGAAATTGTTAAACTCATCGATACCAGAAATATATATCTAATCGCCGATAGCCCTTGGGTAAGTCCCATCCACTGTGTGCCAAAGAAATGTGGTATTACAGTAGTCACTAACAAGAAAGATGAACTTGTCCCAACAAGAACCGTTACGGGTTGGAGAGTTTGTATTGATTATCGTAAACTCAACGAAGCAACCACGAAAGATCATTTTCCATTGTCATTCATGGATCAAATGCTAGAAAGACTCGTAGGGAATAAATATTTTTGTTTCCTTGATGGTTTTTCTGGATATTTTCAAATACCGATCGATCCTATGGATCAAGAAAAAACAACTTTCACGTGCCCTTTCGGAACATGTGCTTACAGGAGAATGCCTTTTGGTTGATGTAATGCTCCCGCTACTTTCCAAAGATGCATGTTGGCTATCTTTCATGATCGAAGAATCCGTAGAAATATTCATGGACGATTTCTTCGTCTTTGGAAACTTCTTCGATAACTGTCTAAACAATCTCGATAAAATGCTTGAATGTTGTAACTTGTAAAGATGCAAACCTTTTCCTTAATTAGGAAAATGTCATTTCATGGTTAAAGACACAAAGTGTTCAGAGAAGGCCTCGAAATTGACAAATCCAAAATCGATGTGATCTCTAAGCTTTCACCCCCCACTAATGTTAAAGGCATTAGAAGTTTTTTAGGACATGCCGGTTTCTACCGATGTTTCATTAAAGACTTTTCAAAAATTACGCGTCCTTTAACCAAATTGCTTGAAAAAGATACTCCATTCAAGTTCAACGATGAATATCATAAAGCATTCAATTCTTTGAAAGAAAAACTCACGTGCACTCATGTTATCATGAGCCCGAATTGGAATCTTCCATTTGAGCTAATGTGTGATGCCAGTGAATTCGTAGTTGGAGCAGTCTTAGGACAAAAAGATGGAAAACACTTTAACCTCATCTATTTTGCAAGCAAAACTCTCAATGCAGGTCAGTAAAAATACACAGTTACAGAAAAAGAACTTATGGTTGTAGTCTTTGCATTCGATAAATTCCGACCGTATCTGATATTATCTTTAACTATTGTCAACACCGATCACTCAGCTTTAAGACACCTCTTAAAAAAGCAAGATGCTAAACTACGTCTAATACGTTGGATATTGCTATTGCAAGAGTTTAACATAGAAATAAAAGACAAAAAGATACTGAAAATGTTGCCACCGATCACTTATCTCGGATTGAAAATGACGAGACTAGTGATAACGACGATGAAATCGATGATAACTTTCCTAGCGAAACTCTTATGGAAATTAGCACCAGAGAAATACCATGGTTCGCAGGCTTTGCAAACTATTTGGTAGGTGATATTATGCCTAAGGGAATGACATACCAACAGAAAAACAAATTCTTCTCTGACCTTAAAAACTATTTTTGGGAAGATCCTTATCTTTTCAAAGTATGTTCAGACGGTATGATTAGACGTTGTGTCTCTGGACCAGAAACTCATACTATATTAGATCAATGTCACCACGGACCTACCGGTAGACATTATGGACCTACCATCACAGCTAAAAGAAGTCTTAGACTTAGGCTTATATTGACCAACTATCATCAAAGAAGCTCATACTCTCGTTCGCCTTTGCGAAGCATGTCAGAAAACTAGAAACATATCCAAACGTGATGAAATGCCCTTAAACAGCATTCAAGTATGCGAAGTTTTTGACATCTAGGGTATTGACTTTATGGGACCATTTTCGAAATCATATAAATTCGAATATATCTTAGTCATTGTCGACTATGTATTTAATGGGCAAAAGCTCAAGCTTTACCGACTAACAATGCTAGAGTTGTTATATCATTTCTGAAGAAACTATTCTACCATTTTGAAATGCCCAAAGCTCTCATAAGCGACCGAGGAACTCACTTCTGTAACAAAATAATATAAAAAACTATGAAAAGATACGGAGTTACTCACTATTTCTCTACACCCTATCATCCTCAAATGAGCGGACAAGTTGAAAATACAAACAGGGCCATAAAAAGAATCCATGAAAAAACAGTGAAAGACAATCCCATTGTTTGGTCAAGAAAATTAGATGATGCTCTGTGGTCCTTCAGAACCGCTTACAAAACACCAACCGAAACACACCTTATAAACTCTTATACGGTAAAAACTGCCACTTACCATTTGAAATTGAACATCATGCATAATGACACTTAAAAACTGTAATCCCGATCTCATCGCGGTTGGTGAGAAAAGAATGTTTCAATTACATGAATTAGATGAATTCCGCCATCAAGCATATGAAAACTCTCGTATATACAAAGCAAGAACCAAAGTCTGGCACGACAGAAAAACTTAAAATGAGAAAAGAATTCAAAAACTAAAACAAAGTGTTGTTA